>CM021773.1:23734159-23981078 GCA_011076525.1 Nettapus auritus
TGCGGTGAGCTCCCCGACCCGAATCCTGCCTTTCCCACCCCGCTGCCGCCCCCAGCTCGAGGGCAGCACCCCGGCCCCCGTTCCCTGCCCTCCAGACGACCTTGTGGCCGTACCTCAGTCCGTGAAGCTTACACCTTCGCCCGTTTACGGGTGAATTGTGGGCACGGCAGCAATGTGGGGCCGTGCCGGGGCAGTCGCCGTGCGTGCCCCGCTGCAGGAGCCCCGCGCGCTCGCCGCCTGTGGGGCAGCGTGCCGAGGTAAGGCGAGCTGCTGCCGCTCACGCCGCGTGGCACGTCCGTGCTGCTTAACGTGATCTGTGCCTTCCTAGAAGCGCCTCGATGCGCAAACCTCCGGAACGAGCTCGCGAACGCGTTCCCCGTGCGCCGTGGCAGCCGGGCAGCAGGTGCCAGCGAGGCTCCTCTCGCTCGAAGCCGGCTCCGGTGGCTGCCGCCCCCTGCTCGCGTTCCCAGCGCGCTGGATGTTCCCTCGCCAGCAGCCCGGCAGGATGAACCGGTTTCCCTGGCTGGTGGCCAGCTCCCTGCCCAAGGGACCTTCGCTGTAAAAGATCACCGTGAAAGGTTTCATGGCCCTCTGTTTTTCTTAGCCCTGCGGAGTTTCAGCTCGCCCTGAACGTCACGTGACGACAAGGAAGACGTAAGACAAGTTCGAAGCAGCTTAAACCTACTGTAGGGATGTGATTTGAAAGCAGTTTAGCTTAAAAAGCATGTCATTTTTTTTACAATTTGAAGGAAAAAAAGCTTTGCAGGTGCCAGAATAGCCGTAAATACTTGAGCGGGGGTGGGTAGGTGACGCCAGCGAGAGCGTAAAGGGTAGCTGAAATACCTGCCCTCCCGTGCCTGCGTTGCCTGCTACTCAGCTCTCAGAGCTGCTCCTGACCTGGTGCAGGGGAACTATCGTGATGGCATCCAAGGAATGAAAAGAACAGAACGTACTTGAGGCGAGTTTGGAGTCCCGTGCGGGCTGTGAGGACGGAGGAGGAGGAGGAAGCACGGCTGTGCCCGTAGCAGGACGCGGCGTGGCAGCACCAAGTTCCCGTCCCGCTGCTGCTGGTACAAACGGATTGTGATGCTGAACCGTCGCTGGCTCTCATCATCTCCGACCTTGTCTGATTCGCAGCTGTGTGAGCAGCTGACATCTCCAGCCAGGCAGTCCAAGTACGTGTCTTAACTGCTAAACCCCCGCGCAGTTACCCGCGGCACGGCGTGGCGGCAAACCTCAAAGCTCCCCTGGAGAAACGAGCGTGGATTTGCGTTTCGGTGTTCAAACGTTAGCCCTTGCAAATTTTCTCATTGTCATAAATGTTAAAAAAAAAAAAAAAAAAGCTTTCTTTTTGTTCTTCCAAAATCCCCTTCGGGGGTAAACACTTGATTGTATGAAGTTCCGCTCTAATCGCTGCCGTACAGCAGCGCGCTCAATCGATGCGCTTCTTAATGTAATAAAATCTCTTCACTTTTTCATTCTCAACCAGACAGAAAGCTGCTGGAGGGCACGAAACGTTCCTTCCGCCCGGTCCGTCGTGCAGTTCCCTGCCGTGCCACGGTCACTCGCACCTCTTTAAACTTGCGTTTTAAACGGGACGGTGGTGTATGTGCAGGTGGGCTGCAGGATCGCCTCAACTTCCCCTGCAACGCGCGTTGCCCCCAGACACACGTTGGAAGAAGGGCGAGCAGCTCGCTGCGCGGCGGGGACGTCGAGTACCGCTCCTAGCGCGGCTGCCAGGCAGCCAGAGGAAGATTCCTCGCGGCGTACCGCTGCTGATGTGCTGCCCGAGCCCCAAAAGCTGGGGGACGTACGCGGGATGGTTATTTGGGGGGTTGGGATGAGGGCTGGTTTCCCTGCGTTTCTTTGTGGCTCTTGCAAGAGCGCTAACAGTTCTCCACCTCTGCCTGCTCCGCAAACTAAACTTTGCCTTCTTGGTTTCTGCTGACGGCCGCTGGTTTGCGGGCACGCGCTGCGAGTCCTTATTGCTCGGGACTTAGGGAACAAAAGGTGGGACCAGCTGCCGGGTTCGGAGTGCCAACTGGCACGGAAGCATCGGAGAAGAGCTCCGAGCTGCCCCCCCTGCTTACGTTTCGTGCAGAGCGTGAGGAGCTGCGGGAATGCGCAGCGGCTGATGTGACAAACGTTTCCCCTTGCAGACGAGGAACGGTGGGTGCTTTCACACAGAACACGTCGCGCGACTTCCCCTCTTTGTTTCCAAGGGGTTTTGTCTTACAGCCGCCGCTCCTGCAGCGGTTTTGAAAGGCAAAGCCGAGGGCTTGAATTCTCAGCGGATGAACGTTACGTAAAAGATTTGTAATCTTCGGCAATTAGAAAATTGTTGCTGAGGTTAATGACGATATTATTTTTAACATTGAGGGCAGGAGCAATCTCCTGCCTCCGGGATGGAATTATTTCAATCAGGGCGTTAAATGAGCGCTTTCTGTGATGGTTTAAATTGATGAGCATTTAAATCATCAGCTTGAATTCTTTTTGCTTTGCTTTGGTATTTATTTTAGCAATTACATCTCCTGATGGAGTTGTTCGCATTATCCGCATCTTGTATTGTTTGGGAAAAGGGGACTGCTACGTGCTCTCCTTTTCTTCTTGGAGGTTTTTTTCCCCTGGTTTTGTGTGGCTCTCATAACTGCAAGCAGAAGCAGAAGAAAAATAGGACATCAAATCAAGTGTCTGCATTGTTCGGAGTTACAGAACGATTGCTCAGGGAACCGGTTGTGTTAAATGTTTTAATGCTGTGGAGGGTGAACTGATCTGAGGCGTACTTTGGGGACCTTAAAGGTTGATTTTGTGTTGGAGGTGTTCTTACCAAGCATCTCGTCCCGAAACTGGGCTTGGTGGCCAGACTGTCGGTTGTGAGGTCAGGCACCGCCTCCTCAGGCTCCATTTCTAACACGTTACAACGGGACAAAGACCTGGAGGTACTTCTCTGCAGTCAAGCTAACCTCATACCTTCAGGAGGATGATCGTAGGACAGCCAGTCGTTTCCAAAAGCCCTGGCCCACGTCTGCTTCTCGCCTCACGGCGAGACGTTCCAAGGAACTCCGCGTCGCTCTTGGGGTGCGTTGGGTTTTGCTCTCCACGCTTCAAGTTCCCCGAGCTGGACTTTGCGTACTCTGAAGTGTTCGTGTAAACTTTCAAGACTGGCAATTGACACAGCTGCTTCGAATAACCGAAACAAGCTTGTGGTGCCAAGGCAGAAGAGCCAGCAGGGAGCGGATCCGGCTGCGTATTGGAATCCGTTGCTTCAAACCGAAGTTTTAAAAGCTTTTTTGGCATGTGGGCTGTGCATCCCTTATTAAGGGAAAACCTGACTGCGAAGGAAGATGAGAATCATGTCGATGAGTAATGGGAAAGGACACAACCTCGGCCCTGTTACGGAGCAGGGGTTTTTACTGGAATGTTTTGTCTCTGAGCTTCCCAGCACTCCCAATTGATTGGGAGAGCCGGGTACGATTTGAGTGACAAACGCCGTTTAACGTTAATTGGGATTATTTTTATCCACAAGTTGCAAACTCAGTAGTGTGCCTGCCCCGGGGGCTTTTAGTTTACCTGGCTGAGCTTCTGATCCGAAGTATTTCCAAAGTATATCGGGAGAAAACCTTACACCTCCGCGAACAGGTGTCTTCGGATCGCTTTACAGGCTTGCGTTGCCGTTGATGTCCCTTGGCTGATCTGCCCCAGGTCAGCGACACAACCGAAAATAGGACTTGGGAGCTCTTCCTCCCAGGTGCAGCTGAGCCTTTTTGCTCTCCGTCGGGCACCAGCACCATTACCTGTGTAGCTCCCAGGTTGAGGTTTTTTTTTGATATGCTACCATCACCTGCCTGCTGCTTTTTGCAGTCTGCAGGTTCTTTTCTCGTAATGGTTAGCAAGGAAATCACGGCGCCTACGGAACGGTGTGAGTAACTATGAGATCCTCTCCTCTGCCTGTGTGCTGACACTGATGGCGGATTGAATTTCCTGAATTGTTCTGTCTAGACAAACAGGAGGAAAACACTTCGAAGAAAAAAATGTTTGTGAAATGCCAGGACATTTAATTTTGTCGTATTCTAAATGAATTCTTTCAGCATTTTGTTTTGAAACAGATTTTTTGGCTTTAAAAGTAATGGAAACAACAGGGCACGGATGTGAGACGCTGACCGACCTCGCTGTTAGACAAGACGAGGGCGAGGAGCGCGGCTGCCTGACTTCATAGCCCACAGTGGATCCCACGAGCTCATCCCGTGTCATCCAGCGTCAGGAGCGGGGATGGAGCTGGTTTTAATCCCTGCTACCTAACTGGGGTAGCTCGCAGAGCTCCCACCCTTCCCCGGGGTGCTGCCGAGGGGGAGAAGCTGAACTTTGTCGTGGTGCTCACCTGCTTCTCCGGAAGGGGGACGCGGCGTTCTCCTTGCCAACACGAGTCTTTCAGTGTAGGGAGCTAATGGCAGGGCGTGAAAACCTGGCCTGATGTGCTGCCTCTTGAGCAACGTAAAGGAGAGACACTGCCAGCAACTGCGCTGCTTGCAATGTAACGACGGCAGGTGTTGCAGCGTGGGCTCCCGAGGCAGTCCTCCTCCTTCCCTCCAGTGTTCTGGTGCTGGAAGGAGAAGAAATAAATGCCCTGCAGGACGAACATCTTCTGGAAGCTGCTGCGTGCGACCCAGGAGACCAGCTTCAAAGAGGCTGGGCTTGTGAGCGCAGCAGCAGCGTGGAGGCCGAAGGCGTGCGGTGAGTGTGATCTCTTTGGTTTTCGTTTGGGCTTTAGTTATGCGGATAAAACGCTCAAGGCTGACCCGACGTTTACTGAACTGAAGTTCTTTCTCACAAGAAGATCGCTGTAAGTTGACAAAGCAGAGAAGAGCACGGGCTGCCCTGGGAGCTCGCGGTGTTCCCTGCGCTTCAGGAGGGCGCTCAGGGCCCCGGGATCCACCAGGGCACCTCGCCTCCTTGATGCCTGACAGCCTTTTGCCCCATGTCTATTGCACATGCAATAATTTCCAGTATCTGAGACAGTTTGAACCAGTTGCAGTTAGTAAACGTGTTAATCATCTCTTACTTGCATGAACTTGAAAAAAAATGGGAACTAATTAAATGACAGCTGAATTACAAAGGGACCAGCGTGGTGATGGGCTGAGCTGCGCGGTGCGTGGCTCACACGGCTGTCAGGTACGTGGGAGTCACGGCTGATGGACGTGAAAGTGGAAATCTAAACACAACTTGTCTTAAGTACAGCTTCCTCCTTCATCAGGAGAATTTACGGCCTTGTGGGACTCTATTCACAGCTTTAAAATCTTAATATGTCAAGGAACGGGAACTGAAGATCCCATCAGTCCAAAGGCATCGCAGCGCTCCGAAGCGGACGGCATACAGCGAGGAGAAACCTTGTGGGGCCGGATGGGAGGGCTGGGAGCTAAAAGCAGCTGCCGCACTTCTGGAGCTGACGCACGTGGGCAGCAGGAGCGCTGCTCCTCTCCTTCCAGCCACTGAAAGGCAAGGAGAAGACAGCTTTGCAAACCTTTGTCTTTGGAGCTCCACAAGTCCAGCTGGAGGAGGTACCCGGCTCTCGGCACCAGCTCGTGTTGGCTCGGTGGTGTTGGGTTTGCTTTCCTGGGCGTGACACTGCGACACCCTGAGGTAGGGGCTGAAGCTGGAGATACGGCGCTGCCGTCCTCTGAGCCAGCGCTTCCCACGGCGGCAAACTTGGCTCTTGGTGACGTGACACGTTGTGTCGGGTGAGGTAGCGCCCGTCGTCTTGGCCTCGCTGAGTGCGTTTCTCAGGTTCTCGGGGTTGTGATTTCTTTTGGCTGTGCAGCTGGAAACGTGTGCGGTTCCAAAGCGGCTTCCGTGCAGCTGGACCTGCCTGGCGCCCTCTCAGCTGCATTTCTCAATTCCTCATCCCTTTAACGTAAAAGCAGGCGTTCCGTTTGATGTTTGCGTTGTGCTGCCTCGAATAATAGCTGCAAGTTTTCGGAATAAGGCCCCGAACACCGCGTTGTCCTGCCCCATGGACAGGGGGTTAATTGGCCTGCACTTCCGCACCACGGGAGCGGGAGGGACCGGAGCTTTCGAAGGGTTGGGCTGGGGCTGGTGAGCTTTAAAGCAAAGAATCGGCCAGGCCGGGTCTGGCACGGTGTGGCCTTGTCTGTCTAGGTGTGGGTAATGCAGTCTGGCTCTTCGCTGGAATGGGTCTGAGTGGAACATGGTGGGCAGCCGGACTTTTTTTTCAATACCGGTTACGTTGTCTGGCTACGCTACCAATATTTAGCCCAGGGAGTCTCGTGGGTCTGGTTCAGACCACCTGTCACCCACAAACAAGTACTAACGTAACTTTGAAAGGAAGAAAGGTTGCTTGTCGCCTTCGTAAAAATAAAGGGGAGTGTCTCCTCTGGCTTTGTTTTAAAAAACGTGGAGACAGACCTGCCGTGGTGAACGCACCTGGGAGCAGCTTCATCAGCGCTCGGTTTGTAGGAGAGCTGCTGGAAGCAGCAGGGAACAGGGGGGGAGTGACTTGGTGCTTCCATCGGTTGAGGTCGCCCCGCGAGAGGCGTCCCGGTGCTACGCCCGCGTCGTGTGGCAGAAGGCATCCACGCTGTTGGAGAGAAATAGATAAATTGGGAAGAGTTCCCTGCGTGCGCTGCAAGCAGCCTCACGGGACAGACTGGAGGGCTGAGAACCCCGAAGATGTTGCAGTTTTCAAGGCTCAGATTGGTTTTCGAGCAGCAATTTTCTTAGAATTCCTCAACCTGCTCCGAAGGCAGCATTTTGAAGGGGTGAAGACAAGAAACAGCGAGCCCGTAATTTTAACATCGATTCCATGCAGAATCAATTATGCTTCCAGGTCGGCCATTCTAGAAATAACAGCGTGGTGGTGTTATTGTTGCTTTATACGTTTTGTTTCCGGAGCCTAAAGAAACCATTCTATTCATTTTTTTTCATATAAGCCTTCTAGGAACCTCGCTTTTAACGGGCTGCTGGTCAATAAGGATTATCCGCGTGGTAAGCAGAGAATTTATAAAGAATTTGCCGAGCGGGGGATTAAGCCGCGTTGCTGGAGAACCAGAAGTGAAACAGAGACAGTAGAGAGAGGAACTGAACTAACCTTCCGGGAGCTGTTGTAAATTAGTTCCGAAAAAATCCTGAACGCTATAAATGGAGCTGGAAGTCTCGGCGGAGAAGGAACTGTTCTCAGCGCTGCATTTCGGTTCACGTATTTGCCAGCCGCTTGCTTGCTGCTTTGGGTGGAGCGTGCTGGCCTTTGGAAGGAAACCCTCGTGTGTAGGACTGAAATGCTGCCTTTTCCTTCAGAAGCCTGTTTGATTTTTCAGGTCTCCTTGGAGCTGTAGCATCGCTGTGCTGGGAAATGGCCTAAAACTGACCCGATAAATAGGAGCTCGTTCTTCTGGCCTAGCTCAGCCAGCCAAACCCCCTCGCGAGGTATCTTGTCCCATCCCAGCATTGCCTACGATAACCCTGGGACCTGTCTCTCGCCTAAGCAGGACGCGATGCCAGGTAGGTAAACGCCGACACCTGAAGAGCCGCCCAGTGCCAGGGGCACGGCCTGCTGCCTTTCCCTTTGCTGAGTGCCTTTCTCCGCTTGTATTTTGGCACCAGGCTGTCACAGCTGAGTCCCTGATGCTCAATCTTCCTCTTCGGTGTCTCAGCAGACCGTGGGGTGCTGCTCCCGAGGTTTCAGAGGACACTTCCTCCCTAGTAGCCCCCCCCAGGCTCTGATACGTGTCTGAGCCGCCTTCGAGCCACAAACTCTTTGCCCTTTCAATGGGGGGCTGCTGCCATAGCTGCAGTCCCCAACGTGAGGGGGAAACCAAACCAGACTTGTTTGCATTCGGCTTCTCTTCGCCGTTCTGATCCATTCTGTAGCCCGGTGGTGACAGAGTCGTTTTTATGGCAAAACCTTCTATTCTGTTCGTGTTTTCATGCGAGACTTGCAGTTTATCACACCCTTGACAGCATCTTTCTTCCTAAAACTCAGGGCTCTCGGGTGTCCTTTGTAGCTCTCTCTCATCCTATGATCGCGATCGGCTCGGACTTCCTTTCTCAGCACCTTTTTTGTCCCATCTTTTTCTCTGCCCGCATTTTGGGAGAGTCAATGAAAGCCGTCCCCTCCGTCCTTCTGTTTCTCCCCGTAAGGTTAAAGCGTACAGTTTTCACCCTCTGTTCTCCGAGCTAAGCTGTCGGTGGCCAGCTCCCCGTCATCTGTCACCCTCGCTATTATAATTTCCGTGCCTGACAGCTGCATTTTGCAGCACCTCGACACGCTCATCAGTATCCTCGTGCCCGGCGTGTCTCGTCTTTCTGGGGTGCTGTCTCCAAGCACTTAACAAGTAGTTAATTTTCTGGCTTTACTCAAGCAAATTGTGGGCTGGGGTTATACAGGAGGAGCACGTGGCCGGCCAGAGGTGTGGAATGCAATTTATATACAAGGCCAGGTACAGAAATAGGTACTGACAGCGATGAAACAAAAAGCCCTGCAAAATAGTCAAAAGCTTTACTTTTGGGTTCGCTTTGCATGTGAGCTGCGTGGCAACATCACCAGTTCTCAGGCGGGAAGAGCGAGGAGTTGCTGGATTCCGAATGGATCCGTGAAAGTCGCCTGCCCCAGGTACCTTCTGGTAATTCGATGAGGTTCTGGGCCCGCACGTCGCCCACCGAACGCCTCTGTTTGCAGAAACCGCAGGTGCTTCCCCAGCAGGCAGCGCCTGGAAAGGGCAAGACGAGGCAGAACAATGCGGCGTGTGTGAAAGCACAAGTGGCGAAAGCCCCGCTCCGCCTGCCTTGCGTCGTGTCCTGATAGAAGGCAATTGTTCCTGGCCAGGCTTTTGCTGTCTCAGGCGCCGTATTCCTTCGCGGGAATGTCAGCCCACTCCGAGCAGGCTCGGCTGCTGTGACAAAAGAGCTTTCAGTTCAGTCCGTGTTCGGAAAGGGGCTTTTGGGTGGCGCCAGGTCGGTGTCACGGGGCTCCGCACCCCTCGCAACTGCTTCTGGCGTCTTCCCCTGCCGCTGGGGGTTGGTGGTCATAGTCCAGCAAGTCTGATGCGAGCCCGGCAAACTGGGCCCTGGTCATTTCCTGACAGATGGGCCCAAGTTGGATATCACCGGGCTGAGGATGGGGAACGCGTCCAGCGAAACGTTCAACGACACCAAGTATTAAAACCAGCTCTGCCGTAGGCAAACCCGAGGGTTGTACAGCTGCCCCGTGACGTCTTGTTGTAGCGTGAGAGGCTTGGGGATGCGAAGAGCAAACACCGTGGGGTAATAAAGCTCCATGACAAGAGCGAGACTTCATTCCCGACGTGGGACTGAAGCCTTCCAGAGCTCGCACTGGGGTGCGGGTCCTTTTTGCTCACAGAAGATAAAATCACCTGCCCGCGATGCAGGCTTGCGGTTCCCCAGGAGCTGCTGGGAATCGGAAATAACTGATCACAGGACCATGTCGTTCTCCTTCACGTGATTCCCAGTCCTATCAATGTAGGCTTCCCCTTCTTAACATGTGTTGTACCGGGAGCACAACGTGCTTCGTTGGTGATTTCTTGGCTCTGAAGGCAAAAACCCACAGGTAACCATAGCCGGATGGTTCGGAGAGACGTCAGCGTGGATTAGCAGGGTGGCCTCTGCCTTTGCGGTTCTTACTGATTAATAAAAACCGACCTTTCCTCCTGACATGCCTGCTCCTGCTGAAATGTTTTGCTTTTATATTTCCATATCGATTCCCTTCAAGCTTTCCAAGTAAGGGAATGAACTGTTTAGGGGAAAAAAAAAACCTTTCCATTCAAACTGAAAATCCCTCTCCAGCTGGTCCAGTTGCCCGGCGGTGTGTCCCCGGTTTGGGAGCGGGACCTGGCTGCCACGATGACTTTGGGTAGGTGCAGGTGGTACCTTGCCGAGTGCTTTGGCTGCTCTTGGGGTGGGGCCTTGCCACGTACGCTCCACAATAAGGATTGTTTTTCTGGAGTTCACTAAAAACTGCTCTCTTTTAGGCCTAGTGAAGTACGTTGTGGTATCAACTTGAAATGGTTTTCCTCTGGGGACACTCGGTTTGGGGCTGCTGAGCTGAAACTGGATTAATTCTCCATGAGAGCTGCTGGAGATACCCCTCGTAACGCTGCCAGGTGCTCGGTGCAGGAGGGAGCTGTGGCTCTGGCTCCAGCCACAGGTGCTTCCAGTCATTTTTTTCTCTGATTTCTACCAAGTGACTGTACACGTAATTATAAAGAGTTAAGCAATATCTCAAATTAAACGAGATGGAGGCACCCAGGCTATCTTTTGGATAGCTAATTGGTCACTACAGATCTGATTTCCAGGAGCAGCTACCTGTAAGTCTCGTGTGCTTCTCTTGCTGTTTCGGATTTAAACCTTCACACGCTTACAGCAAAACCACGGACGTGCAGGGTAAGCTCTCTGCTCCTGGTTATGGAGCCAGAGAAGAGGCTGTGGTTTAACGGTATTTGGTCCGTCTGGAGCCTGTCCCTTTGAATTTGTGTGTGCTTCTATTAGGCACTCAGAAGTGATATCAAAGCGTACGTTTATAGGGCAAGAGAAAGGAAAATCAGCAGCAGAATGGAGCAGTTACTTCTCCTCAAGCATCGCCACCAGGAATTAATTAGCAGAGCTGTGTAGTCGCGGGATTGCAGGTTCTGTTTTTAGAGCTGGATCCCTGGAGAGCCGCAGGTCCCCGCTGCTCTCCTCCCCAGCACCGCGCTCTCGCCCCTTTGATTGCCCGATTAGCGGCACGGAGCTGCTCGTGTTACTTCTGACTCAGTTACGGTCGCACTCGAAGTTGAGTGACTTAAACGTAACGCTGGGTAGGAGGGTTGGCAACTTCAGGTCTGTTTTCGTCTGTTGAGATTAAAATTTTACAAAGGGATAAAAGCTGTAAACGGCTGTTTGACAAACTGCGGTGCGACGTTACGGCGTTGTGCCGGCGTCAGCGTTGGTTGAGGTAAGGATGTCGTTTTCCTTCACGTTGTACAGACAGCGCGGTAAGTACAGGCTGCGGTAATTTGCCTGTCCTGACGAGCGGGATTTCAGCTTCTGCTTTACAAGTGGGCTGAGCTGCTGGGGCTTTCAGGGGAAGGGAATAAACGGGAAGAGAATAGCTCTTTAAGACGGCTGTCGTGCAAAGACCGGGGGAAGCAAACTGCCGTGATCGTCCTTAGTGCCTCTTGCATAACCGCTCGGTGTTCTTCAGCTTGCTCGGAGAGGAATAACCTGACGCTGATGCTCGCCATGAGCTCGAACACGTCGCGGTCTGCCGGCCAGGAGAGAGGTCACCGCTTGCGACCTGGATGTTCCTGTCCGGAACAAGAACGGGCACCCAGGCGGGGTTTGAGCAGCACCTGACGCGATGCTCCTGCTGGCAGCACCGCGGTGAGTACCGAGCTCCAGGCGTGGCACCAGTGACCAAACTGCTGCTGCCACCGGGTCCAGGGCCTTGGCCCCGAGCTCCCTGCTATTGCTAGGCCCTTCCGAGGCCGGGATGCTGAGAGCCAGAAAGTTCTGTGCTAAATTACAGGCTCTAATGATAGTTTTTTTCCTGTCCAACTTCACGCGTAAGGAAGCAATTAAGCCCTTGGGCAATTAACTGTCAGTTAAAGCATGATTCTTCCTAAATTGCCTCTAAGTAACTGAGTTAAGCTCATCGAGATGAGAAAATCAGCGAGTGACAGCGGAGCTACGTCTTCACAGGGCTCTTGTTGCCACGGTGGTCAGCGAGAGGAGAGCCCACGTCTTCAGCTGCGCCTGGCACACGCTTAAAGCAGCTCTCCAGCTTCATCAGCGGTAATTGCTGTGATCAATATGCAGTTAATGCAAGTAAAACCAGTTCCTAATTAACTCGGCGAATCAAATCCGTGGCCAGGCTTGTTTCTGTCCCTTTTAAATCGGGTGAGGTTTCTCCAAGACTTATTTTCTGTACTAAGCCAATCGTGTTTATGGTTCTGCAAAACGACGCTCTGCATTTGGCGTGTGTGTTACCTGGCTCCTCTTTATCGAGAAGCCTCTAATTTGTACTTTTGTACTTACTTGGGCAGGGGTCCCAGCGGGATTTTGGAGCCGGGGGAGATGGCCGAGGGGTCAGCAGGGACAACGAAGGGTGACGCTGGCTGGTGGAAGCAGCTGCTGCTGGCTCCTCTCGCAGCTCCTCCTCCTCAATTACGCCGGTCTCAGCTGGCCTCGGCAGCTCCATCCCCCGTCCCTTGACGACAAGCCTGGTCTCTGTTGCCTTTGGGTGTAGCAATCGGCAGGTGTAAAGACATCTGCGAGTTAGGGACGGAAAACACGCCCTCGGCAGCCTGCAGAACATGGATGTGTGAGGCATGGCATGGGGAAAGCAAACGGGCCTGGAGAGCTGAAGAACGCAGCGCGGGCAACGAAGCTTTGAGAGCAAGCGGCGGCGGCGTACCCTGTGAGCAGAGGAGCCCCCGGCAACGTCGTTTGTCCAAATGGCAGGCTGAGCAGCCTGAATTTTTAAAGGCACTTCAGTATTCCTAAGCTGAGGAATTATTCATAGCACAACGTGCATCTGAGCTATTTTTGGAAAGTGCAAACCAGGGACTGTTCGTCCCACGTTTACTCGGGGATTTAGGCTGCTTTACAACGCGTGCCGTGGGGCGACTTCTCTCTGCAAATGTCTGCTCGGAGGAGGAGGAAAGCAGGAGGTGCTGCGCCTGGCTGCTGTTTGCAGCCTGTTAGGAGCAGAAACGCTCGTTTCATTCATGTTTATTTTATGAGTGAAGCTTCATTAAGCTTTCGTTCAGAATAGGACAGGAGCCGGCCGTGATCCCTTCGGGAAGCAGGACCTGAGGACCGAGCGGCCCGTAGGAGACACGGGGCAGTGGCCACCGGTGCCCAGAGCTCCGTCCCGCGGAGGGCAAGGCTGTGCCCAGAGAGGTTTGTGACAAATTGTGCTTCCCTTCCTCGCCGTGCCCTTGGTGCTGAGCTCCTGTGCTCTGCCTGCCGGCTCTTCGCAACCATCAGGCCTATTTTTACGTGAGCTTTCAACGTGACTGAGGAGGAACCCAAGCAAAAGCCAGCAAATAGAGGAAGGGATTTGCTGGGAAAAATATTTTGAAGCACTTATTTAGTGTAAAGCAGCTTCAGAGGAACCACTGGAGTGCTTACCCCGTACGTCTGCATTAATATTTCTCTCGGAGCCGCTGAGAAGGCAGCAAGGCCTTTAGGTGTTGGGCCACTAGCGTGGAGGTGAGGCAGAAGAACGGATCCGAGCATTTGCTGACGGTGCCAAATGTCCTTTTCATTAATAGAAATATAATTCTCTGTGCTCTTCAGGGAAGCACTGGTGTTAATGGCTCTCACTGCCACGGCGTGCCTTCTGTTGGGTCTCGTCACCGTTCACGTTTGGGATTTGGGAGAAAAAGCTCCCCCTGCGCTGACGGTGGAGAGGTTGGCTCCTGAAGCAGCCCGCGGCGCTGCTGGCTGCCAGTGCTGACTGGCACGGTTCGTTCTGCGGCCAGAGCCGTTTCCTTGAGGGCTGTTGGTGTGGATATACAGAGAGTAAACCCTTCTGGGGAGTGCTGACCAGAGCTGGCTGCCGGATTAAAGCAGAAATTCCTCTTCTTCATCTCCCACATCCTGGTAACGACACCGAGCAGCGCCCCGTGGTGACCTTTCGGGAAGTGGCCGCCCTCCTTTCTGCTTTGCGGGCGAATCATTCCAGTCTCTGTCTCCAGCTCTGTCACAAAGTTTCCTGCCTGTCATAAATGTGAAAGGTGTCTCGTGTTCGCAGCTGAGGCGTGAGGCTTTGGTGGCGATCCAAATACAGCGCGTTCTTAAAGGTGCTTTCAGGAGGTGTGCCCATAAGACAAGTTTAGGAATAACCACCCTTTATCTTCCCTGCACGTTTTGCAGGAAGACGTCTTGTCAAGTTGACTCTGATGGATGGGCCGTTGTTGTGCTCCGCTGAAAGCGCCGATGCACGAGGATCTCTCCAAGCAAGTTTCTGAGGGGGGCAGCTGGAGAACCGCGGGCAGCAGGGCACTACCAAAGCTTAAAATCCACAAGAGTGCCTTAAAAATCCCCAAGTTTCACTGAGCCTATTACATCCTCTAATCCTGGCCTTTTAATTACGACTTTGGTTTCCTCGTTCCCCCTTTGTGAGCGTAGCGAGGGACTGCTACGCTCTGCAGGTCTTCCGGGTCAGCAGAGCGGCCTGACTTCGGGCCTCGTGAGGCAGGACCACGCGGATGGGAGCCGCGTGCTGATCCCATCCTATCCGGCACCAACCGTGAGTTCTTCCCGACGCCTGCGTGTTCTCCCAGTCTCACATCTTTTACCGTCTCTCATCTCCGTTCTCTTTCCAAGGAAGACGCTTTTTGGCTGTTCAAGCTCCTTATGCCCCCCAGCTCAAGGCTTCTTCCCTTCCTACGCCCCTCTTTCATCTTACTGGCGCAGCAAGAGCCCAGAGCTTATTCCTCGCGTTTCCCCAGCGAGGGAAGCGGCAGAGCTGCTCCGAGCCGTTCTGTCTCCCGGTGCTCTCCTTCCCTCTTCTCGTTGTCCTTTCGTCCCCCGGCATTGCTGCTGGGAGTGAGAGGGGCAACCTTCCTTTATTGGTAAGCTCTGTGGCAGTCTGCGGTCTAAAATTCACTGGAGCAGCTATGACAGCTCACGCTCAGCAAAAATCTGCCCTTCAGTAATGTTCATAATGTCATTTTATGTTCCTATTAATCAGCCTGACAGCTTCCTCTTGGAAGGACAGCTTCCCCCTGGAATGGGAGCTGCTGCAGATCGTCACGCTTCATAGACAGTGCTAGGAGAAAATTACCGAGGTTTAAAGTTTATAAAAAGTGGCTTAAAGAAGGGATTTTTTTTTTCTTGCTGTTGGCAAATTGTCAGCTCGGCGCCGTCAGCAGTGACGCTGCTGCTTGTCCCCATAATGCCCGCTGCTCGTCTGCACGGCGGTGACTCGGTGATACCCGTTGGAAACAGGTCTCTGCTGCTGGAACGCTTTTTGGGACACGGGAGCGGCTGTGAGATGCGGCAGGGGGCTCGGAGGCCGGCCGGCGCCTGGAGCCGTGAGGAGCACGCGTCTTCTGCCTTGGAGCACCTTGCAGCCCACAGCCACGCTCGGAAACTTGTTTTCTTGGCGCTCTGTCGCTACTCGGGCTTCTCGAAGGGTGCTTTTCGAGTTGCTCGGCCCGTGTGCGCACACCTCATGCCCTACGAGTTCCTGAACCACTTGTCCTGGTTGAACTAGCAGCAGCATTGTGTTCGGTACATCACGCGGCTCGTTTCCTTTATCGCTGTCCCAGGTGGGAACTTGTTCGTGCAGGGCAGTGTTTGCTTTGGGAGGTTCCATTGTTAGGCGGACACTTAAAAATGTTGCTTTAACGTAGGAATAAGAGGGCGTGGATCAAAGTAGCACACCTTGGGACAGGGTAAGTTGTGCAATATCCCTCAGCTTTGTTAGGAATTTGCTTGTAAAAGCTGCTGGGGGGGATAGAAAGCACGACTCTGCACCGGGGGCCTGTGTCCGTCTGGGGAGAAGATTGCGTTTTGCCGTAGTAATTGGTAAGGTTTCCCAGCCCAGTGCTGGGGGTGGTGGGCTCTGATCCATGCTTAGTGGAAAGGCGAGGACTAAGATGATGGAACCGATTTCATTTCCATGCACATCTTGAGTACTGAGGTGATGAAGCCCAGCGCATGACTTGCGCTGATACAGAGCTTATTAAAACACATCGTGCTAACGGGGACTCGTTACACACGAGGCTTGACATTTTCTGTGTACTGACTTCAGTAACCCCTCCCAGCCCTCGCTGCCCCAGACAAATCTCCTTCTCAGTGCTCCGGTGGTGTCAGGAGCAACAAAGAAAACCCTTCAGGTTTCTTGTAAGAACAAGGCAGGAGGAGGGTTTCCTTCTGCAGCTTCTCTGGGCACGGCTCTGCATGATTTATCTTAAACCAATTCTTTCTCTGATTTGATTTTTTCAAGAGACAGCCTTTGGAAAGAAAACGTTGTTGCATTGCGCGTGAAGCAAGAACTCGTGTAGTACTGAGCTAGCGGTTTATATATTATACATGCTGCTGTAAGCATAAAAAGTGTGTGTGTATTAGTAGGGATGTGTTGCTGTCTAAAATGCACTTCCAGACGTCTTGTCGTTGGGTCTGGAACTGAAACTTTCCCTCGTTTTCTTTGCTCGTGTCACGCCTGCTGCTGGGCTGCGAGTGCGGTAGGTTCTGCAGTGGCTCTTCCAGCCCAGCTCTTCTCGACCTCGGGTGGCAGCATGCCCGAGAGGCAACTGGGGTTTCGGTAGCCTGAAGGCTTTTCTAAAAAAAAAACCAAAAAACTGGCTTTTCTAAAGTGCCTCATAAACCTGGGTTTTTAAACCTTTTTCTTCGAAGTAGCATTAGGAGGCGGTGCCGTGCTCCAGAGCTTCGCCTTCAGCCGTCTCGCAGGGTACCCGACGACAAGACGCTTGATTCTGTATTCGCCAGCGGTTTCCATTAACATCGGAAGCAAAAATCACATCTGAAATTCAAATCGGAACTGTTACGGCACCTTTAATTCTGAGCTGAGGTTTGGTTTCTGAACCGTATCCACTCGATGTTTACCGTGTGCTGAATTTAGGGAGCAAAACCTGACGTGTGAGCCGGGCGCCAGCAGCAATTTGGCCTCTTCAGCTTTTGGAAGGAAAAGACCTGGCGATCGAGGACTTCAGGTACTGTGCAGCACACGTGCTGTGAGCCATACAGCAGCGAGGCAGCACACCCCCAGACGTAGTGGGTGTAGGAGAGCACTGATTCCTCTGATGTGGGGCTTGTACAGAGCCGCAGCGCGTCCTGGGCAGGCAGGGCCCCACGAGGGTCGTTGTATCCTAAGGTTCATGAAGCTCAAGCTCGTGAGCATTCTTCAGGCTTTAATCTTAGAAGCTCAACGTGCTGGAGCGAGGCTCCTGATCCTTGCGGTTTGTACCGCGTTCCGCCCCCTCACGTTTGGTTGCTGTGCTGTTCCCCGCGTCAGCCGCAGCTTTAGGTTTAATTTGCATCTTTTTACTTTTCTAGCGGTGCCTTCATGGACAGCGTGATGCTAATTGGGTGTTAACAGCGGGGAAAAAAATAATTTCACCTGATTAAATTAAAATGCGTAGCTGTGATTTCGTCTTCAGATCCTGAAGGCAGCACTTCAACTTTCTGAGCTGTTCAGGGAAAAGCAGGCCCTCGGCTGCCTCCAGCGAGCTCTGAGCTGCCTCTTGCCCTGTCCCACCGCAGAGGACGAGAGCCAGCGGTCAGCAAATCCCCAAGTGGAGGTCGGAATTGATTTCCCCGTGTTGATCGCGGGTCAGCCCTTAGGTTTGTACGTAAAATAAGCACTCGGTCATACTGACCTTCGCCTGGAGTAAGGAATATCTCGTGCCAAGCCGTTTGAATCGCTGGAATTGTAGAAATTAAACCCCAACTGCTGTACCCTCCGGTTCATAAAATCATTTCTCGGTTGTAACCAACAGTCACACCGCCGTCGTTTCCCTCTTATAACAACCCCTATTTAACGGAGTGGAAAGCGGGTAGTAAATACCAACTGCTGGTAGGGCTGTCTCCTGGAAGCAGAAGGTGTCATTGCTTTTTAGTCCATCGGTGCTCTCGCTGCTGTCGTTAGCCAGTTGCCTGCTCTGAGCCACGCACGACGTGCCCGGAATGGGCACTGCTGGATCCATGCAGCCCCGCGGCGTCGCCGGAGGTCCCGAGCAGGCTGCACATCCCTCTCCAGCCCGTCACCTCCCGACATCCAAGCACAACATCCAAGAATTCAGAATGACACAGCTCTTTCATGTAAGCAAGCCCGGACTTCTAATAAATCCAGAATTTGTGCAGTCAGGTCATTAAGTTTACCTTCTGCAGCCTTTTTCTAGAAGGGCTCCAAGCGGGATTTTCCCTTTCCCAGGAGAAATCACGTTTCTCTGTAGCCGCTGTGGGTCGGGGTGTATTTAAGAGCGATGTTTTCGGGTTCTAAAGCTGGCACCCAGTTTTATACTCGTCGGATTCACCTCTAAACTTCCTACTCTTAAAAATACCTCAGAACATCAGACACGAAGCAGACGGGTTTTTTTGTTGCTTTATAGCAACACTTGGGGTATAATTTACTTCATTTGTCATCTTCTGTAATTATTTTTCCAACGCCCCATCTACCCCGGGGACAACGTGTGCGTTTCCGTCGGCTGGGGGAGCTGATCACGAGGGGAACGGCAGTTCGGACGTGCGGAGATCCTCGCGTTCATTTATTTTTAAATAGAACTTCCTTTGTCCTCTTTATTTCGCTCCTTTGTTACCGATAACGTCGCAGCTCTTCCCGAGACGTCGCCTTCGTGGGCGGCGCTTGGAGAGCGATTGCTTTCGATTAGCCTGAATTAGCTGAAAGGCCTTAAAGTAACGAGGAAGTGATTGAAGCTGCTAAGCTGAGCCCCGAGCCACTTTCCTCCTCGTGGTGTGCATTGCGCTTAGAACAGCCGCCCTCCCAGCGCGGGGAGCTGGGCGTAAATTAAGAGCCTGCTTGGTAGCAAACACGGGTAAGGCTTCAGTCCTAGGTACGGACCCGCTCGGGGGGTTCTGATGCGTCCCGTTTGGTTATCTCAGCGTGCCGCTACTAGGCGGCTTGTCGTTCGGTATTTTTCAGTTCCCTGAAGTTTTTTGCTATAGAAGTCAGGACGCAGCCTAAACAGCTGATAACTTTAACGCCTCCTGATCTCCTCCTGTATATGTGTGCAGACCCCGTGTCGGACCCCCACGTCTCCGGTCCTGCATTTAGGAGCAATGCAACGACTCCTGCGTCAGCCCAGGCCTGCTGAGCTTGCTGTGTCACATCCTCTGCTGTTCCCGTCCTGCTCTCGAGGGGCCGCGCTTGGAGGACACCCACTCTGTGAGCTCCGGGCCGTGGCAGGGCTGTGAGCTCCACTCGCCCAGTCCTTTCCCGTGAGGTTGTGCGGAAGAAATCTGGGACTTCTGCAGAAGAAATCTGGGACTTCTCCCCCTGCCCCGCTGCGTGAGGACGATTTTCCCAGTTTCCCGTGACTCCCATGGCTGAGCCAGACCTAACAACCTAACAACCCCCAGAATTCTGCACGTATCCAACGGATCAGCACCTTGAAGAAGTCCCAGGCAGCACTGCGGTGTCTCAGCGCAGCCAGCGCTCGTTCGGAGCCCTCCTTGGTCAAGAGGAGCCCCAGCAGCAGTGGTGGGAAGTTTGATGTGCTGGCGGCCAAACACAGCAGCGTGAAGGCTCCCAGAGAGCTGGCAGGTCCCTTCCTGGTGCGTGCTGTCATTATTAGAGAGAAATCTTCATTAAGGGGTGTTCGGGTTCAGCGTCAAGGGAAATGAAGCTGAAAGGAACGCTCGGCGCTCGCAGAGCCCTTGTGCTGTGAGGAGCAGTGGCGATAACGTGGGCTTTATTAACAGCTCTCAGCACGTCCGTCGTAAGGAAAGATAACGAGGAACTTATTAATGCAGAATGAAATGAGCACAGAATCGATGTCCGTGTCGGCTGTCGTAAGGAACGAAAACGTACAACGCTTAAAATTCTTCCAGAGAGAAATAAGTGAGGTGGGTGAGCTCTGAAGAACAACCAAACAGGCGGCTTGCCTCTGCCCCCACCGGTTGGTGGCATTTAGCAGCACACGGCGCGATCGGCCCCCGTCCTCCCACCTCCCTTCTCCCGAACTACCTGAGGTTTGAGACGTCCCTGGCCGCGCCGTCGCCTGGGGTTCGTTCTTTTCCGCTCCTGTATCAGCAGAACTGTTTTTAGCATTGCTTGTGCCTGTTCCATAAACAGCTTCCCAAGGCCCCGGCCGTGCCTCTGCGTGCCTGCAGAGCGCGGACGTCAGCGAGACCGAAAATCCACCAGAGGGTGGGTTGGGGGCCAGGAATGGTTTTTTCCCCTGCTCATCAGCCGAGTGCTCGTCCAACTCCTGCTCTGGCAGCTCCCCTGAAACAGGCGCTGCCGTTTGTTCCAGGACACAATTCCGGTTCCAAAAACAGAACATACAAACATCCTGTTCGCTTCCGGGATGAGCACCGTTTCCAAGTAAGCCCCTTCAGATAATTCTAAAAGGGCTACATCAAAGGGCAACCTCGTAAAAATTTCCCCCCCCCGTCTAAAATAAACCTGGCAACAAAGCCCTGGCTAGGATGTCGGTGCGAGGAGGGTTTTGTGCTGCTTCCTTCTTGACGGAGAACCTGGAACCCGAGGGTTTGTTTCGTACAGATCTATTTATAAATCTATTATTAAATCTATTTATAAAGCACGTGATGCTCACCCCTGGAATCGCAGAGGGTTTGTGCTGACTTACGAAGGATCCTTCAGGCAGAGCTCCTTGCTTTCCTTCGGTTCTCCGCCTGGCTGCCGCCTGCGCGCGTGCAGCTACGAAATAATTAATGAAATGGTGCTGCCCGTGATGATTGTGCTGTTCCCTCGAACGTCGTCCCAGCAGGAATGCGATTCTTCAAATGCTTTGCTTAGAAAATGCATCGAAATGACTGCCCAAGACGTGTTCTTAGCGGCTTCTTGTGTTACCTGCAGCACAGCGAGGAGGTTTCTTTGCCGAGGGTTGGGAATACGTCAAGTATTTTGCAGTTTAGCTCATTTCTCTGTAGACGGGCACGTTTGATGTTCCTTCAGTTGCACGAGGCCTCTCATTGTGCCCCCCCACGGCGGTTTTTTACCAGGAAACTTCCCTGCAGACGGCGGCCTTGGGTTCCCTCCTAAACCCAGGCCGTTCTCAGAAGCTTTCCTGCCAGGCAGAAGAGGCGGTGGGGTCAGCACGAGGTACGTTGTACTGATGCCAGGTTAGCAGCTTGGGGCTTTCTTTCGGAGATACGCAGCTGCCGGGACTTGTGCGGGGATCTAGGCCTGAAAAAATCCCGTTGGGTCTCTTCGCTGGCTTGTTTGTTTGCTGCAAGGGAATAGGTAAACACCACAAAGCTGTATCAGTGAAAGGGCCGCAGGAGCCACCCAAAATGCCAGTAGGTTCAACGAAATTACGGAAATAATCAAGCAAAGCCTTTGGTTCCCTTCTGTATGGCTTTTTATGGCAATGAATATTGCATCACCTGCATGGAAATCATGTTACTGGGTCCCTTTCAAAGGTGAGGTGGGTGTTACTCCTTGTAAGAGGCAGTCTGCGGGCAACGCTTGCTTCCGAAGCCCTGCCGGAATAACCAGAACAGAGCACGGGATCTTCTTGTAATCGATTTAACTACAAAAAATAGTAATGTTTTGTGAAAACCTTGTTTTCACATCCAGCTTGCTGTAGCTCTTTAAGGTGAGGGTCGTTCTCAGCGTTTATTTTCCAGGAGATTTTCTGCTCTCTCTAACGGGCCGGCTTAAAAATAGCCAAGATTCAGTCGAAAGGCCACGCAAGGCCGGCTAATTCGGTTTCGAACTCCTGGGCTGGCACGCGCCCCCGGGGCCGGATTGGCTCCGGGTTCTCGCTTTGCTGTGCAGCTGCCGGAGCCGCCTGTCACGCGAGCGGCTTTGTGAGCGAGGTCCAGCTCGGCGCCCTCGTGGGCTCATCCCGACCAAGTCACCAAGCAGGGACACGGCGGGCTTTACGCGGTGCCCTGCTGGCGTCCGCCTTCCTCCCCTGGACGGACTTCTTCCCGCAGCGATCTCGTTTTCCTTTGGCTGCAGCACCGCAGCGGGACGCTGGCTCCCAAATCGGTTTCTCAGTCTTGTACGCGCTGCGCGTCTGCCAGGTTCCCCCCCCCCCGTTTCCTGTTGGTATTTTATTTTTCTCTATTTAGGTTAGTTTCTGTCACACCCACAACATTCCCGAATCCTCTCTTCTCCTTTTTTGCTCGGTGTTGGCACCGTCTCCTCCAACCGGCCTCAGCGCGCTGGGATTCTTTCCGACGTTGTTTTCCCCTGCTCTGTTTGTGTCTGTCTCCGCCTCAGCCGCCAAGAAGCAGCCCACTTGCTGCTGCACAGAGCCTGGGCTCCGGCAGCTTCCTGCTCGAAATTATTTGCTCGCATATTTTGTCCTAATCAGTTGAGACGCTGCAAGTAGGGCATTTTTTCACTTGATTCTTCTCTTTTCGTTTCCCTTGCTTCTCGAAGCAGGGGCTGTGCTGCCACTCACCCTCCAGCTTTGCCACCCTGCCCTGCAGAGGTAGCTGTAGCGTTCAGCACGGCGTTTGAGGCTGAGCTGGGAGGATCGAGGAGGCTGAGGCATGGTTCAGGTATCGAGTACAGCACACGGAGCCAAGCCCGAGCTAGCACCTCCGTGTGTCTTCGGCAGGGAAGAAAACTGGGGTTCTGCTGGGCTCTGGGGCAAGAGGTGAGAGGGGGACTGACGGGAGGGGATTAGGAGCGGTGCTGACACCGTTTTGCCTTGCAATCCCGTGGGAGTATCCACAAGGAAACGCTAAAGCTGTCAGGCTTGGATTTCAGTTCAGAAAGCTCCAGCGAATCGAGGGAGATCGGCAAGTCATCGGCGTGAAGATTACAGCTGACTGAAGTGAGCTTCAGCCCCGATCCTTCCCTTGGACAACCGTTGTGAAACTCTCCCAAAATAACAGGTGGGACGGGAGTAATTCTGTGAAAAGGATCCAGATGGAATCATTAGCAGCACGAGGAAAAGCGAGTGCCGTTAAAGCGGGCACGGTTTCAAGGAAGAAATGCTGCCGGCGGTGGGAAGCGCCCAGCAGAGACGCGGACGGAGGTGTCGGGGCACACGCCGGTGGCGGACAGCTCAAACCCTGCCGCCGTGCCGGGGTCACCCCCAGTGGCTCCGCTTCTCAGCCTCCTTGGGCTCTGTTTTCCTTCGCAGCACCCGCGCGTTTGGAAATCGTACCTGGAAATGCATCTGCTCGTTCACGCCTCTCGGCGAACCTGCTGCTGCTCTGCGACCTGGGTCTGGCTTCTCCTGCCTCCAGCCGGCCCAGGCACGGCGCAGGCGGGGTGGAAGCACAGCGAGCGGCTCGCTCGGTGCCAGCGCTCTGCGGGGAAGGCGTTGGTGTCACCAGGAGCTGCGAGGGAGAACGGCGCGGTGAGTCTCGGGAAGCCTCGGCACAGCCGGCAGTGCTGGTGCTGCTCAGGCCTGGAGCAGACGTGGAGTGCCGAAGAGTTTGGGAGGAAAAAATACAGAGAAGTAGAAATCAAAAGCTGGGCGACAGCGGAAGGAAGATTTCCTAGCAGCCCTTTTTGCTGAGAAAATCATCGTGATCTGCCAACTTGCAGCTCTGTGCCTCGGAGGCCGGCAGCTAACGGAACCAGGGAAACACGAGCCGTTTGTTCACCAGAGGCGGGAGCTGCACGGGGCTCTGAGAGAAGCAGTGAGATAAGCTCCTTGGTAGCCTTGTTAACGTGGTTCGGGGGGAACTGCCGCGTCGGCCTTTGCTGTTGATAAGAATCTGCGCCGTGTTTTTCTTCTCACGAGATGCATCGTGTGCTGGAGGGCTGGAAGGAGGGATCCAGAAGGTGAGGGACGTTTCCTTGAGTAAAGGGCCCGTGGCTGCTGCTGAGCAGGTGACGGCAGAAGAAAAACTTCGCTGCAGTCGGCCTGGAAGGGGCTTTTCCATCAGCTCTGGCCTCGGACACGTCGAGGAGGCCAAGGGAGATCGCTGGGGGTCTGCCTCTTCGCTCGGCTCCCAAAACCCTCGCTTGCTCCATGCCTCATATTTGAGGTGAGGACAACTCACGGGTCTTCAGTCAAGGTGCGCACACCTCGGGTTTCAGCTCAGGATGTGAGAAGCGTGCAGGAAGCCCCGGGGAATGCTCCCAGCCCTCCCGCGGCACCCAGGTAGCCAGGTCTGCCTTCGCTCGGCACACCGGGGGGCTGCCGGGGTGTTACCAGCACGGCCTCGCTGCTGCCAAACCAAACCACGGCCAGTCCTTACTATTACGGGGCTTTGCCAAGCTGCAGAAAATCCGAGGAGTGTTTTTCTTTAACTAAACCTCAGCCAATGCTTCTACATTTCTGGTTAACCTCGTGGAAGTGAAAGGTTGAGTATTTCTGGGAACCTTCCAAACCCCAAGCCGCCGTTGCGTAAGTTGCTTTGCCACGCGTGCTCCTGCTACGAGGTATGTGCTTGCTGCCGTCTCGAGGCTCACCGTGAAATCCGAAGGCTTCAGGCTGGGTCCCTTTAACACACAAACACGCTGAGCAGCACAAAAGGCTTAAAATCAAAGTTGCGCTCTGTTATCTCTTCAGACCAGGAGCTTTTTCAAGGAGGCTCGAATGCAAGAGCAGAATAACTTCCAGTTGCGTCTTTGAAGTTTTGTAGTGTGGTATCACGGGCGTTTAATCCGTGCTGCGGCTGCTCTTGAAAACAGGGAGGAATTGCAAAGTGAAGCAGTAACAAAAAGGGGCTGCTGGGACATTTAATCAGTCCCGACTCCCGGCGTAAGCTGCTTTGGCGTGGGGTGGAAGGAAACCTGCTCACGGCTGCAACTCCGCGTCTGATGCTGCTGAAGCGCCTCGCTTGGGGTGTAGCACGGCGTGAGAATGGGTAGGGGTACAAAAAACACGGAAGGGACGACTCCGACATACGCTGTTGTGTTGTTCCAAGGCTGAGAGCATTTGTGGTCGGAGCCGACGAAGACTCAGCGCGTCTCCAGCAGCCCCTCGGATCTTACCTGCACGTATTTGATTTTGGGTTGTGTTTTTTGGGTGTTTTCATTCGGCAACGTCACTAAATTCGGGTGGCTAACACACACACACACGGCTGTTCGTTGAAACACCGACGTTCCAGCAGCACAGCACAGCCTTCAGCACCGAGTCGTTGGGCTGAATGATTTCCTTTGCTGGCCCTCGTTCCTCCCTTTGTCCAGGGATGAAAATAGCCCGAAGTCCACTTGATCTTCTGCCGTGGTAATAAGTGCCATTCACAACCCCTTGTCCTAACGAGCTAGAGAAGCAAAACCACAGTGTAGTATGATATTTCATTCCATTGTTTCAAGAAACTGGCATTTCACCTCTAGCTAGAGCTCCCTGGATTTAGCTTTCCTTTTCCTCACCTCATTCCCCGTCACTTACCCTTCCCTGGACCCGGTAAGCCAAGAAGAGCTGATCACAATGAGAACTTTCTTAATTCTTGAACCGCATACGTTTTTAGAGGGAAGAAATAACAGCATCCAGGCACTTGTTTCCCCTCAGTGGAGGCCCGATTTGTGCCTTCCCTTCTCTCAGGGGCACTGCTTCCGGCATTCATGCACCAGAGGACGGACGTGCACTGGGACCCTTGCTTACGGATGGCAGTCGGCTGCCTTTCTGCTTGATGGAGTCCCCGTCTCTGAGCCCGTGCCATTTAATGAAGCCTTCTGTACAACCGCTCGCTCTCAGCTCTTTCCACTCGGGGAGGTTGGCGTGCTCTCACTGACGAGGATGTTGTAATTTGGATGAATTCTGCATGTGTAACGGTGCCTGCTAAGTACCCAACTGGAGAGATGAAAGAAAAGGCGAGGAATCCCGAGCTAAGGACGCTTCCCGTGGCAGTGGGGACTGAGTTGAGTGGCTGAAGCCATTCTTTGCCTCCTCAGTTCCTGATCTACCAAAAGGTTGCCAAATTTCTGGTCTCACTGCCATCGTAGAACCATCTGGTTGGAGAAGACCTTCAAGACCATCAGGTCCATCCGTCCCTCAGCCTGCCCTGCCGGGTCCCCTGACTAAACCGCCCCGTTGAGTTCAGCTTAGCGTTGGTAAACTCAGACGGCTCCTTGCTTCTGCTGCTGCAGCCTCTGGTTGGTTGGTTCGGCCTGAATCCTGTAGGCGATCTCTTGGTTCTTGAATCGTGGGGATGGTGTTACGCTGGGACACACGGGCAGGAGACAAAAGTTGGCTCTTCTCGAACAGCATCGGGTTAGTTTCACGTGATCGGTGAACGCGGCACCGCTCTGCAGCGTGGGTCCGTGCAGCGGCCTCCTCGGATCTGAGGCGAGAACAGAAGCGAAAGGTCCGTAATTGCATTTAAACGGAGCTCCTTGAATCTCCAAGTCGTTATCTTCACACATTGGGATTTCCATATACATGGCTAAAGGAAAACGTCAGCGGGCCCGTGGTAAATCGTTTCCAGGGCTCCGCAGCCACGTTTGCCTTGTTAAGTGTTTGTGAGCGCCGCTTGGTGCAGCTTTTGAAGAGGCCGTGGGGGCTCCGAAAATACGGCTGGAACAAATTGCGGAGCTGTCGTCCATTCAGTCATCTCCCGAGTCCCTGAGCGAGCGGCACGGCACATCCACGGCTCTTGGGTTAACCCTTAGGCTCTGCGGCTGCCGATACTTTTTTTTTTTCCACAGCAAAATCCTTTATCTTAATTCTTATCTCTTTCTCACCGCAGTATCGGATGTATCCTGGGGGTGGTTATTAATGCGCTTTCTTACTACAGAGTGAAAGCCTGAGGATTGCTTCCACCGTTAGGCGAACCGAGGTTGGTACGGCAGGACTTGGGGCAGCGCCTGGCACAGCTCTTCTGCGGTGCTCGAGTCCCTGACCTGCTGCTCCGTGTGCTCGTGGGATCTCCGAGGAGCTTTGTGACCCCGTGAGGTAAGGTCGTAGTACGGGGTGTTCCACGGAGGTGTCCCGGGTGCTGCTCTCGTCGTGCACCGCCGGCCCCAACACCTCGTGGTGGCCCCGGGGCCTCGCTCCTGGCACCCAGGAGCACCCTGTGGGTGCTGCCTCCTGCACGGCCCCCGCTCGGGGTCAGCTGCAGCTGTTGAACCAAAACGGCGGCCGCTACGGCGGGGAAAGCAGCATCTTGTTCCTCAACACTGTTCTCGAGGTGAACTGGATTGCTCTGACTACCTTTTTTTTTCTTTTTTATAGAACCTAAAATAGATTATGAATTTCTGATCAGATGGTGGAATTGGGGTAAAATTACATCTTCTTGGTGTCCTGCGTAAGGAGCTAATTCGCAGAGTGTTTCAGCCCAGGCTGAGGCTTTCTAATTCTCGTGATGACTCCTGCTTGGCAGAAAGTGATAGCTTTAAATCAGGAGGGACCATTTAGACTGAAATATTCCTCTGTGCTCACTCGTCCTTTGCTGGGAGAAGAACAATGTCACAGAAAGAAGAAAGCCTCTCGCTGTTTAGTTGTGTCTAATAGGCTATAAATACATTTTTCGCTACACTGAAGCAGCAGAATGAAAGGCTTTGGGTAAAACTGATTCCCCATAAAGCACCCTCCATCCTACCGCTATTTGCAAAAGCATCCGCACGGAAATACCCGGAGAAATCCTCGGGAGCCGTTTTAAGGCACTCGAACAGCTGATGAAGGATTCATCTGGGTGTCTGTGCCGACGCAGGGTTACAGTCACCAAGCTTTAAACACGATTTTCTCAGGGGTTGCACAAAGCAGCCTTCATTTTGCACAACTTGGGTTTTTTTTTTTCGCCTTCCGTGTCGAAGTTGATGAGCTCAGTAAAACACACGGCGCCGTGGTTTGCGCTGTCGAAGAAGCATTTGATGCCCAGCTTGCAAAACGAGCAGCTCGATACCCTCGCGAAGTTCGTTGTTTTAATGACATCGCAGCCTTTATTTTCAGCGTTCTCTCTGCTTCTGTTGCTTCCGGGTTTTACGCCAACATAAAAAATAAAGAAAAATTGATCCGCCGTCGCTTCGATTTGATTATAGTAATGCAAGAAAATGTTTCGGTTCTTCTGGGCTGGATGAAATTCTTTCTGGCAGGTCTTCAGCAAACGCAGTCCCTGCTGGTGTAGCCGTACAGGCGTCTATATTTAGTAACCTCTTCTGGCCATAAATTGCCATTTGGGACCCAGATTTCTCTGCAGCGTTAATGGGTAGGAGACGAGCGTTTTCACGCATTTCAAAACCTTTTTTTTTTTAAACTGTTTCTTGCTTTAATATTTGGTTTCTCCTATGTTTAATAGTGGCAACCAGTTATCAGAAAGTTCAGGCCAAGCCTTGACCTTCCTCCTTCGCTTTTAATAATTCATTCCCACGTTTTTGCAGCGTTCCAGTAGCTCAATCACGCCGTTTGCCAAGTGCAGATATTGTTCGTATGCCAAATGGCGGCGTCCTTCAGCTATGGCCACGTGGACGTGGAAGTTGTCATTGTTTGTCTCCTGTGCCTCTACCCGTGCGTCTTCCCGGGTTCGCGAAACACAAGCCCTTCACAGAAAGCTTCAGCTTCTTGTTCTTTGTTAAGACTTGCAGCAGCATTAGAAAATCACAGCCTTGTCTGGGGCCAATTTTCGGTTTAATTTCCCTACTAATTTGAATTTTTCTCCTAAAAAGGACATGAATATTAATTGCCTTCCTAGCGCGGTTAGGATTCAGAATTTGTCTGCTCGTGTGCAATTTCGGTCCTAATGCATTTCCTTTTATTAGGGTATTAGCTCCTCTTATTGCTCTTAACGTATGTGCTAAACGCCGCTTGTTGGTGCGTGCGTGCAGTTGTGTGAAGAACCAGACTAAATCTTCCAGTTTTTATGCCGACCGAGTACAATGGACCCACCCTTGCTTGGATTTCTTCTGGCGGCGTATCGTCCCGCTGAGTTACCTGGGAACGTTTTCGCCCTTTACGTGGCAGCACATCCACCGCAGGGTCAACCACGAGATCAGAAGACGCGCGTTGACCTACAATAACGTGCCCGTCGCGGAGCTCCAGCTCTGTGGTGTATCAGTGGGGTAATGGGGCGATGGGAGCCATTTGCATGTATTTACATGAGAAAGAGCAATGCAGGTGAGCAGCCGTTTCACTCGATTCGGCGGCTGAAAGTCATAGATAACAGAGACAGACTGGAAATGATGTGAACGTGTCTGTGCTACGTGAAATCACCCGCTACAGGAAGGGCAATTAACTTCCAAGGGCAATGGAAGATCCTCTGCCTCTGAAATAGGGCTGAACACTTCTCTAAATGACTAATTCTGGCAATGAGACGGAGCCGTCCTGTGGTCCTCCTGAGTCGAGATGTCAGACGAGATAATCGTAACGCTCCCCCTCCCTTGATAAAATCCATCTTTTAATTAGACGGCCCGATTCGGAAGCCCTCCTTGTGGCTCTGCCAACGCCGGTGTCATCGCCGACAGCGCCCTCCCTGCCCCGAGTCGCGTTCCTTGGCTGTAGAGTGAGCGACTGCTTGGCGATAGCGCCCGGGGTGCTTCTTGGTAATTTTAATTAATTAAGCTTATTTCTTAAAAGAAATTGCACGTATTTCGCTGTCCATTTCCCATGGGAGAAGGATTATTTAGCGTTTATCCTCACCTCTTCCGATCCGCGTCCTGGATCGAGGAGCCCCATGCCCACGCCCCCCACAGCCCGAAGCCTCCCCGTGGCTGACGGAGGGGGAGTGGGCGGCAGAGCCGAACACGGAGTTCCCACATCACGCGTTTCCTTGCCTTGCTGCTCGCTCGAGGACGCTTCAGGAAGTCTATTCAAGAAGTGAGTGACAAGCGCCGGCTCGGGGAAGAAGCTCAAATTTACCTAAAGCCGTAAATGATCAGCGTTTCTCCGTGTTCTTTTCCCTCTTTCTGTTTGGAGCTGTGCTTGTTTGCAGGGCTCGCAGCCGCCCGTCCCGCGCAGCCTGTGTCGGAGGCGACGGGGCTCTCCGTGCTCCAAGCGCGAAGTCAGAGCGAGGCTCCACAACAGATGGCCTTTCCTTGCCGTTTCATGGACACCGCTTCTCGCTGGGCGATTCATAATTTTCTACAGTGGCAGCAGCTGTGGCTTACTGTAATTACGGATTTCATGTATCTCTGACAGTCCGGGGCGAATGCTAATTGGAACTTGATGCATCTCCTCGGAATCGGGTTAATTTTCTCGTGATAGAGCTGCTGATGGACTGAAGACGTTTGCGAGGCTAATCTTTGTCCTGCTACGGAAATACACGCAAAATAAGAGCGGTGGGTGGAGTGCTGGGTCTCGTCGAACCTCCTGGGAGAGATTCCTGCGTCCTGCATCACTTCTGGAGGCGTGCTTCTGCTGCTAACCTCGCTTAAAACTGTGAGCTCGGCTTTCCCGGGATCCGGGCTGGTCGATAGGAAATTATTTGCTTGAACGGTTCCTTCGGAGAAGAAGCCACTTTGAAATAGAACTGATGGGCTAATTGTACCAAAAATATGCTGTGGGAAAACGTTATTCCTGAGTGCCTTTCGACCTGTTTGTTCTTTAAATAGCTCCCGGCTTTAGAGGGCAAAATGTTCGTCCCGGCACCGTTGGTAGATCTTGCGTTATCCTCCGGAGGGCAGAGTATGTTTTGCTATCCTGTTTTCCTTGCGAATGCCTATTAATAGCTTCGTGTCCTTTTCCCAAGGGGTTTGCCTTAGCAAAATTCCCCTGACTTCAGAGGAGCTATTTGTGGTTCGTGCTGATGAAGGAGAGCATCAGCCCTGACCGCGCCGTGCGGGACGCCAGGGTCGGGCCTTGTGCCCCTACGTTTCCCTGCAGCCTGGTAAGGGGCACGCGTGGGTCGGGGGCAGAATTTTTGGATCTCCTTCAGCCACCACCAGCCTCTCCTGCATGGCCACGTGAACGTGTTCAGGAGCCGTTTCGCCTGTGTGAGAGCAGCTGCCATCAACAGGAGCGCAAAAAATGTTATCTGACGACCTCCTTCCAGTTGTGAGCGCCCAGCAGAGGACGGAGCAGTCACGAAACGCCTCTTACAGCTTCGTGGGTGGGTGGCTCGATGTGGAAAGAAGGTGAAGTGGGAGTAAAGGTGCTGGGCTGCGTTTACAGCAGCGGGAATCTGCCCGTGAAGCCGGCCTGGAAGCGGGGTGAGGTGTGAGATAAGGGCACGCTTCTTTGAGAAGTGAGCTGTGGGGTTGTGTGGTGGGCTTGGGTTTGAAGATGTAAGTCCAGAACCATGTATATAAGAGCATGCGGAATGTGAAATCCCAGGTGGGACCAGTACATATTTCACATTCCTCGCGTGGAAGCCGTTTCCCTGAGCATAAAACGATTGAGCTTGGAGAGGAGCGGCTGGGAGGCACGCAGTGGGGCTGGGTGGCGCACCCAGTGGGGCTTCCTTGGGTGCACCCAGCTCACCCGGCGGGCCGGAGGGGATGCTGGCGATGCCCCTTGGGCATGGAAATCTCTCCAAAATGTTCCATCCGCATGGGATTCAGCGTCCCAGTTGACATGGAAGGCTCTGGGTTCCCAGAGCTGTGTCTGGGTGACGATGTATCAGCGATGCTGAGCCGTTTGAGCACAGGCATGCTGCCTGCGGTGAGCAAAGGAAGGTTTGCTCCCCGGACTAGAGTTGCTACAAACCAAACTGACGTCTCCAGACACCCCGAGAGAAGCACTTCTCTCTCTGTGGCTTACAAACCTTGCTGCTTTCTCATCCTGAGAAACCAACTGGCCTTTTATTCCATTATGTAGGCTCTGACGTCGAACAAACCGGTCCGTAATTCTGTTTCTCTTCCTTTATCCTATTTTAAAAGGAGCCCCAACGTTTACCCTTTCCAGATAGTGTCGTGCCATCCTCTGCGTTTTGAAGGTAACGTTTGGTAAGGATCTTGTTCCAGCCAGCCACCTGTAGCTGAATTAATTCCGTCTGGCCCAGCCAGCTGGAAGATACCTGGTCTCGATACACGCTGCCTACCGTGCTCTTCCCTGTCTGTCTTGAGATTTGAGTTATGCGCCTTTGGTATAAATTGCCAGCTGAATGCAGCAAGGTAAAGGTGGGTAAGGTAAGATGGGTCTGCCTCTTGGTGTTACTTCACAAGGGTTCTGCTGAATTTTGGGGGTATCAGCGTTAACCTGGGGGTCGTTTGCAGCCACAGACGTGCTTACGCTTGGGGAAGCCGCTCAGTTACAGGAGGCAGGAACAGGGATGGAAGCCAGCAAAGGTCGGAGGGGGCTGCGTACGGGTTTTGAAACCTGCAGCCCGGGAGAAGTTGGGCTGTGTGAGCTCTGCTGCCATTTTCTTCAATTCCCGAGCGTGGAAAGCCATCTGGAGCCCACCAGGGTGCTGCGTAAGGAGACGTCTTCGGGGAGCGCCGCCTGCCTTCCGAGTGCTTGCTGAAGAAGCTTGTAATTAACCGGTTCGGACCTTTCCTTCCCACATCCGAGGGAGCTCCCAGGAGGATAAGCTTCAGAAAAGCCGAGCAAACGTTAGCAGACGGTTAGCGTAATCTATAAAAATTAAGCACTTCGAATGCGAAGTCCTCGTCAGTTCAGAAACGTGGGCGAGTGGGGCAGCGAGGGAGGGACGCCGGCCGCTTGCGGGTTCGGGGCGCTGCACAGGGAGGGATTTCAGCCTCTCCTGATGCGATTCGTGTTTTGTGCAGGCTTTTTTTTTTTTCCGTAACTAGAGAAAAATGTGGTTTTTTGGTGACTGAGCTCTGCAGGTGTATTACCTTGCGGGTACACAGCGTGAAGTAGTAGCTTCCTGGGGAAAATGAAATACCTTGGAATCAACGGAGCTGTTAAAGTCAGCCTTTTGTGCAGCTGCAGAAGGGAGCTTCAGAGGGAAAAGAGACCCGCAGAGGATGCTGCCTTCTCAGTTCTGTAACAGAACCAGGGAAATTTTACTCTTTGGTTTCACGTGGGTTTTATTAAGCCCCGACTGCTGTGGGCACAGAGTGCGGAGCCCCTACGAGAGCAGGACCACGTCTTTGTTACATTTTCTCAAAATCGTGATTTAATCCGAAGGGGGTGGCAGGTAGCAGCGGGGAACTCGGGCTGCAGGCGTCTCGTGGTGTCTGTCCGTCCCATCGTTGTGCCGCCCTCGCCATCCCAGTGGTTTCCCATCTGCTCCTCTCCAGCTGCCCCTTGACTCTCCTGGGCTGCGGCACCTCTGGGACAGGAGCTCGGGGATGGGTTCCTCAAAGCGAGCGTGTGCACAGCCTCAAACCCTCCCCTCCTTTCTGCTCTTTCAAACTGCTGCCGTGGGAGAGCCCAAAACGCCCCCGTGCAGAGCAAAACCTCTTCTTGAAGGAACACGAACCAGAAAGGCCTGCGAACGGCGCCTCTTCGGGCCTTCCCTGGGAAGGAAACGCCGATGGAAACGTAACATCGACTGCAGAACTGGTGGGGAGAGCTCCTCTGGTTTCCCGGCAGTGATTTCATTCGTCACACGTGGCTTAGCCTGCAGATAAACTGAACGCAGCTTCAGTGATATTTTAAGGTTGTAATTTAATCAGCAATCAACTTTGGAAAACTAAACATAAACCCGGGAGAGCGTGCTGCTGAGCAGGGACAACTTGCGGCCGGTCCCTGGACTAATCTAACCTTGGTACCGTTTCTTCTTCTCTCCTGCCCGGGAGCTGGCAGGAAGGATGGAGCACGGGGCAGCAGCCCTCGCTGCATCCCTCCTGTGCAGGTCGGTTTGTATCGCTGCTGGAAGGCCAAAAAAAAGCGGACGCTGCCCGGGGCAGGAGCTCTTGGTGCTCGCTGCCCTGTGCACTTTCTGCATAAGACCGCCTAACATTGGTGCAACCATGCCACCTGGTGTTAATTTCCGTTTCTGGGAGTATTTTGTTGTGAGGAGTCACATTTGAAAATGTAAAACTTTAATGAAGTGCTATGGATGTGCACCAAGCTTGTCAAAAAGAAAAGGTCCTGATTAAACCCTTGCTTCTTTTCTACATAGTCAGCAGCAGAATACGTGAAGTCCCGGCTGCCTGAAGTCCTAAAGCAACACCTTCAAGACTACGAGAAGGACAAGGAGAACAGCGTGCTGTCTTACCAAACCATCCTGGAACAGCAGATTTTGTCAATTGATCGAGAAATGCTGGAAAAGCTGACCGTATCCTATGACGAAGCAGGTAAGCTTTATTTCTTTTGGTTCTTTGTAACGTACAGATGTTGATGGCCTCGCCCCGTGTTGCGTATCGTCTCTGCGAGCTGTGTGACCAAGTCACAAAACACAGTTTGGAAGGATTTTGAAGCCTGTAAAAACGCTCTTGTTAAATGCACGTCCTGCACGTTACTGGGTTCGTCTTCACAACTTATTTTTGGACTTGCCCAGCGTGCTGGGTGGTCACAGAATCTGACTTCTGACTGGGACGTGATGGGAGTGGGCAGTCGAAAATAGACAACTGGTAGAGTGTCGGAGGCGTTTGAGTAGCGCCGTCACAGGGTTCTTCGGTTCTGATACTGGTGCTTTGATAGTCTAGGTATAGGGTGGCTTTCTTAGGTACAGCTACTAGAAAAAAAAGGGTTTTTTTGTTTTGTTTTACTACAAAAAGAGCAGTTAAAGTTTTACCGCTCCATTAACATTCATGGTAGCGAGTGGATTTTCTCAGTCCCTGGTACTTTCTTTGTTTTCCCTTGCCCGTAGCTGGCGCCACGGTGCCCTTTGGGAACCGTTGTGAGCATAATTCGAGGTTTTTCTTCCAGCTGTTCTAGCGAGAAGCCTCAATCTCGTAACAGGTTTTTCATCCCGTTTAGCTCATGTTTGCCAGATTACCCCTCCAAAGGGATCGCTGTTTTGTTTGGCCCTTGCTAGATGGCACTGCTAAAACCACCATCGTCTGGGTTCATCTTCCGCAGTCCAGCTCTGGAAAGCCAAGCACCAGCTGTGTTTTTTCTCCTCTTACTTTGTGCTTAGGCTGTAGCGGCCTGAACTGCTTCAAATGCTCGAACCGCTTCCCAGCTTTGTTCAGACTCCTACTCGGACTCCCACGCACTACCAATACCATTCTCTTCAGCTACTTTGATCTCAAATGCTCGAGCAACTTAAAATCCCATTTGCAGCCTGTGCTCTGGCTACTTAAAGGACTGCGAGCTTGGGTAACTCGAAGTAATTAGAGCGCTCCCTCCTTTATCAACCACATTGCGCTCTCCCCCAGTAAACAAGCCTGATTCTCTTCAACTACTTTGATCTCAGGCGCCCTCGAGCAGCTCGCGGTGCCATTTGCAGCCTCCTCGTGCGCTCCGGTGCTTAAGCAGCTCGGAGTCGTGTGAGGTCTTGAAGGGCAACGTGGTTAGAAGATGGGCACGGGTTCTTTTCCATCAGGCACCTCCTGTTTTTAACGGTGCATAAAAAACAAGCTTTGGAAGTTGTTGCTTTCCGTTGCTTCTATTTGTATTTTAAACAGAATTTATCAGTCCGGTGGCTCCTGTAGATCTCTCAGTCACGCTGCTTCGGTCACCTGATTTCTCTCGTCACTTTGATTGACAGACGTTTGTTAGGAAGGGAAGAATACAGAGGGGAAAATTACCAATTCCTGCCAGAAGGAGAAGGCATTTGTCTTCACTGAAAGCTGCGTGTTTGTGCAGAGCAACTAAAGATTAAGCTGCTCCAAACACACGCTGGGGATTCATATTTTAGGATAAAACAACGGTGTAGAAATTAGGAGCTACAGAAAGACCGAGTTTGGAGAGGTCTCGTCGTACACGCACCTCCCAGACGGAGCGAGTGCACCTGGCTGCAAATAAAAAGCCCGACTCTGAGCTGGGAAATTAAATAGAAAAAAAAAGGCACGCTGCTGGGGTCGTACGTAGGTGCTGCAGTTACTTCCTCGAGGGAAAAGCGCTTCCCAAATGGGTCTGAGCTGATTTCTCTTTGTCCTCACTCCAGCATTTCGTAGGTCGCAAACGTCTTTCCTGGGTGTAGAATTCCTCCACATCCATTCGCCAGGTGAAAACAGAGCTGCACTAAAACGGCCTGGGCTTTTGGTACAAGTGCGCGCGTTACTTGGGCCGTTACAGCACAGCTTCAATGTTAATAACGTGCGGCTTCGGCGGGCTCGACGTCGTAACGCCTCCTGTAAATCTGCCCTGTCAGGAGCTCGGTGTCCCAAAGCTACCAAACGCGGTGAGTTCATCTAAAAATAGTCCAACGTTGACAAGATTTTTAGTGAAGTTTGACTAAGAGAGCTCTGTAAGATGAAAGCAGGCCCAGCGTGACAGATGGGTACAAATCCTCTCCTAATCTCTAAATCCCTTAGTTTAAAAAGTGCCGTTCTTGGCTCGCTAAGGCTGGGTTTGTTTCGTGCAAGGAGATGTTTTGTGCAAGGAGATTTTCCTCCCTCTGAAGCGTTGTTGGATACAAATCCTGTTCCACCTACCTACCCTCTCCAGTCTGGGGTGGTCAGCGACTGCTGCACAACTGCAATTTGGGGCTATTTGAAGGCACTTTGGCGTTGAACCGCCAGGAGGTGGTGGTAGGGCGTGCGGTGATGGGTGGCGGCTCTCCCCAGCGCCCTGTAGAAACGGAGCTCCGTTACTGGGTGACAGAAGAAGACGAATTCCATTTTTCCTCGCCATGAAGCTCTCGAGAGATGTCTGCCCAAAGGGAGCCGGGGAATCCATCTCGGCAGACAGGAGCACCAACAGCTGTCCCCGCAGTCCTTGTCGTGGACAGCTCCGTCTTCAGTCCTTCGCTCACCTTTTCCTCCTCCGACCATCTCTCAGCGCCACTGAATCAGTGAAATTACGGAAACAATCTGCTGATACGAGCAAAGTGAGGTTTTACGCTAGCGGATCACGTCCCAGGTCGCCTGAATGCTCCCGTCTTCGCAACGGAATTTATTTTCTGCTGAGATCAGGCGCGTCCGTTAGCGCTGCAGCGCGCGGCGGCCCCTCTCCGAACGAGGCGGGGTCTGTGCCCTGCCTGCACGCAGCGTGCCCACGTGCTGTGCTTTCACCAGGAGCTCCTCCCAGGCACGTAGGTGGTGTTGGCCGCTGCGTCCCTGCAGGATTTGGCACCAAACGAGTGGATGATGAGGTCAGTTGACTCCTGCTCAGCCTCTATTCCTGCGCCTTGCAGGAGGCCAGGCTGGGTTTCGGTAGCTCCTGGTTGCTGGGACGAGCGGCCCTGAGCGTAAATCCGGGCCTGGGGATTCCTTCCGGCTTCAGGCCCTGCAAGGGGACGCAGCCTGGCACAGGTCTGCCCGGGTCCCGTCCCAGGAGCTTTGGCTGCTTCTGGCAGGTGGACAGAAAAGCACAAATATCCAAGGTTAAACGTCAGCCCGGTAGGTTGGCAGATCCATTTCTCTCGCACAACGTCCCGGCTAGTGTGGGCGCTGTGGGAAGCTGTGCTGTAATTTGGGATAACAAGCACCTTGCTGGGGAAACATCCCTTTTTTTTTTTCCAATGCAAGAGGTTTGATCAGGTAAAGCCATCGTCGTTCCACCCCGCAGCCAAACTGCAGAAAGTTATCTTCGCCGTGAGTTTATCGCGCGATAGCTCGTGCACATTACAAGTGCGGGAAGAAATCTGTTGGGTTTGCTACAGCCACGTTCTCTTGTTATAAAAAATGCTTTAAAACTCTGGGAGCGTGCTTTTGGTACGTGTTTGGTGTCCTTGACACACGGGGCTGGCCCGTGGGGACATACGGGAGCACAATTTTCAGCAGCGGTGACTCCCCAGAGCTTAAATCCCTGCCGGACCAGGAGCCCAGCGTTTACGGAGACAATGGATTGCAACAAATGTGTAAGAATAAAAACAGGGGAGCCGTAAAGAAGCTGCCAGGAAGGGAACAGCCAGAAGCGAGGCCTTTTGGGGAACAAAAGGCATGTCCACAGCTCGAACGTGTCGGGGACAACATCTATTGCTGCGCCGGAGGCGTTCTTCTGACACGGAGAAAAACACCGTGGCCTGCAGGCCACCGCAGTTGTTCGCTTTCTCTGCAGCTCGGGTTGGAGTTTCGATGGTTTTCAGGTATTTAATCTCCAGAACACGACCTGAAACAACTCGCTTCTCGCAGCCGCCAGGCGCTGATGTGGGAGCTCAGCCCTGTGCCTTCTCCGAGGAGCACGGTGAGAATTGTCGGCCCTCCGAGCCGGATGGTTACCACTGACCCGACCCGACCTCTGCACGAGCGACGTGCGGGAGATTCAATGGGGTCTTCATTAAATATTTCATGGCAGCTACAGGAGGGATGGCTTCTGAGTTACCTGGGGGCTGACATTTAGCTCACAGCCCGGTACCCGAAGGACACGGGTGGTGTCAATTCCACGGGGCAGCTCCGTGCGTCGATGCGGCAGCGTCGGAGCGGCTGGGGGCTGGAGAGGCTTCCCCGAGGGTTCCAGTTTGCTGTAATCCACTCCTACGACCCGGCACACAAAACCTCCTTCCAGCTGCCGTTCTCCTGTCTGGAAGACGCTTTGAGGGATTTTAACAAAGCGGAGCCGAGCATCCACGAGTCTGTGCGCGCACCCCAGGCACTGCAGGCCGTGAGCCTGGTGTGGTCGGGGTGAGCGGCACCGAGTGCTGGACACCGACTTAGGGCTTACTCGAGGGAACAGGACAGAGCTGAAGGGGAACACAAAGCAGTTCTTTCGTTTCAAACACCAAATCTCGAGGTGGTACTGCACAGGCAGGCGGGGATCGGGAATTAAGCTGTGATCGTAGAGGTCGAATGTGATTTGTCTGTCTCCTCAGCCCCGTCTACCTGGCAAGAACTTGGAAGAAAGGGAGTCGGGCACCTTAAAAACACACATCCTTCCGGTTCTGAGGGGCGTTGTGAGTGGCGGCATTTGTGTCGCTCCCGGTAATTGGGCGGAACGGCGGCGTCTTGGAGATTACAGTAACGTTTTCTCTAATCCGTGTGCCTTTAGCTACAGGCAGTTGTAAACGATTTAAACACTTGAACGACCTCTAAAGGAGCAGGACACGTGGCAGTTTCTCTCCTGCGTGTACACGCGGTGCGCCCCGTGCCGCCGGCACTCCGCAGGGCAGCAGGGGGATCGGGCCCACACAAGAGCCGATGGATTTACAAAAGGAAAGAGGAGGGCAACGCTTCAACAAGAATTTTGTTCTGGAACCTCTCGAAGGGCACTTCGCTGGGCAGGGTCTCGCCCTCCGAAGCAGCAGGAGGAGTAGGTGGTAACCGTAAGCAAGGCTCCCGCTGCTCTGCACACGTTGTAGGGGCTGTAAATTAACAACGGAGGTGAAAACTCAGCCATGGGCTTCCCTCGATCATGTCAAAGGAAAAGAAAGCGGGCACGAAATGAACTTTATTTAGTGGTGAAGGATGCTGGAGTGCCTTTGGTAAGAATCGGGTAATAGCTTTAGGAGTGTGTTGTAATGAAATCCAAGCGTAGGACTGTTCCCTTTTAACGTTTAAAGGAATATTTTTAATAGCTGGAGTTTTCATTAATGCAGCTCGTATCACACCGGCTACAAGGGCAAAATGTACAAAAGGCACGTTCTTAACGGGACCTGTTCTGCTCAGCATCCGTTCTGCTCAGCATCAACTGAACGAGGGAAATAAAAGCCGTGGTGTCAGCACCTTGACAACAGCCCGTTTTCTCCCGTGTTCTCCTGCCACTTCAGCTGACAGGACCGTGCCTGTGGTCGCCGACTGACTAAGCGCTCCGTGTATTTAAAGGTTAAAGTAATTATAAATGTCAAGTCGTTTTATTTCTTCAATAGAACATCCTTCAGCTGCGTAGCTCTCCTACCAGCAGCAGTCGCAGCAGCTCTGCTGTCTCCTGGCCATGAGCGCGCAGCCACGAGGCGCGCCTCTGTCTCCTGCTGCTGTTCTTGGCCATCAGGAAAAAGCGGCGCTCGGGGACTGGGAACCCCTCTTCCCCCTGAGCCCCTCTCCAAAATCACAGGTCTGAAGGACACTTCCCTGCTAATCGTTTTTCCTACCTGAGCACGAGACCGCTGAGTTTATTTTCAGCCTCGCCACCGGTCGCCTACCTGCAGAAGCGAGGCAGCGAACGCCGAGGTAAGTGCCCACCGCAGCAGGACCCCGGGTAACGTCTGTCCGAACAGCGACAGCGTGAGTAGGGAATGACTCGGTAAAACCAGCTGATAAGAGAGAAAATCTAATAGACATCAGTGTCATTAGGAGAAAGCTGTCAGGTGTGATGACCGCCTGCGCCACGGCACTGACACTCAGCCAGGTACGCGCACGGCTGCTGCTCCTTACAGCCGCCGACAGCAACCGCAGGGAATTTGCAGCGTAGCTGTGGGTATTTGTACCCTCTGTCATCGCTTCTGCTTCCCGTTCCCTTCTGTTTCTCCCCAGGTACGACTTGTTTGATCGCGCTGCTGTCAGACAAAGAACTCACGGTGGCCAACGTCGGCGACTCGCGGGGAGTGCTGTGCGACAAGGACGGGAACGCCATCCCCTTGTCCCACGACCACAAGCCCTACCAGCTGAAAGAGAGGAAGAGGATTAAAAGAGCCGGTGAGTTGCAGCCTTTGTGCTTCAGATTGAAGGTTCGTCTTTATTTTCTGTACTCTGTCAGTAACGCAGAGCTTTCCCCTGTGAGACACTGAGTACCAGAGTGAGGAATCGGCAGAGAAACCCGTTATTACTACAGCTCTGTTCAGAGGGGTTCGCGGTGCAGACGGATGGAAGCAGACTGGGCTCTCCCTAAATGAGGCGGTGTCAAAGTAAGCAGAGCAGCCTTCACCGCCAACAGCCAGCGCCGTCCTGGCCACTTCCCTGCCATCTCTGCAGGGAGCACGTTAACGACCAGCAGCAGCACCCTCACACGGCACCCTCACCCTCACAGACACCTCAGGGCCGCATCGTGGCAGCAGCCCTCGTCGAAGAGGCTGGCTCTGCAGCTGAGCGAGGTTCAGTTTCTGAAAGAAGCAGACCATGAATCTAATTCATTACAACTATTTGTCGTTCCCATATAGCTGTTAACGAGCACAGACGTATGTTGTAGCAGCAGTACAGAGCCAGTAACCTTTCCACAATGAATCTTCCTAGCTTGCTTCCCCTGTCACTTCGGCCACCCCCTGGGCTAGAAGTTGCACTCGGAGCATCGGGTTTAATAGCCAATTCTCCACAAGTTTGTCAGAGCCTCTTCTGAACCCATTTCTGGTTTGGCTCCCTCAGCAGCCTGCAGCAGGAAATTGATAAAGAACAAAGTGTTAAACCCCCTGATGAGCGTTCCCTCTAGAGATGCGTTGTTTCTCTGCCTCAAATTCTTCATCTGTAAAGTGGAAATAACACATTTTTCCCGGAGCGTAAAGCCTTTTTAAAACCTGCAGGTTATCAGTATGCCCACACCGGTGTAAATGCCTGGACGTGTCAGGTGCCGGCCTGCTCGGTTTGCTTTTCTCGCCGAGGAAGTGTGAGAGCAGCGCGATGCTTCCTGCTGCTCCACAGAGCCCCAAGGTCGTGTAAGTTCCCCAAGGGGACATAAAAAGGTTACAGATCCTAAGGAGGAATAGGAAAATCTTGGTCTTGCTTTGCTGAGCAAGAACTGGAGAGTTTTCCACTTAGCTGCTCTAGTTCCTGAGGCCTCCTTTAACAATACCACCCGGGTGCTCAGCACAATTGTTCACTCAGAGAAGGCCATCACTTACTTAATGTTTGTTAATTTTTTGTGTTCCTTGTGTACGTTGAAATGAGCCTTGATGGCACAGCAACACGCAGAATGAACCTGGAATTGCAGGAATTTCCAACCTTGGAAGAAGGAAACTTAACAGACAGGCAAATGTTATAATTACCTGCAGCTGAACAAGAAATACTCCAGCTAGCATAGTAACCTAAGGGATTTACTCACTGTTACCTACTGAGGAGTCGCTTGGTCCGCAGCAGCACCGCCTGCAAAGGCTGCCGTAGGCGTGCTGCAGCGAGCCAGCAGCATCGGCTCCGTGTAAGCACAGTAAGGGATGGCAGCGGCGCTCTCCTCTAATTGTGTGTGTGATGTGTGCTTAAACTGCCTCTGCCTAATTGCCTTCTGCTTCCCCTGTCGTTCCGATACGTACACACGATCACACGCCGACTTACCGCAGCTCTAAGGACTCCTGAAGAAAATCCCGGTGCTGGTGACGAGGTGGCCGTGCAGCGTGCAAAGGTGCCCGTCTGCTGCGACCTCGAGGCCCTGAGCCGCTCCCTTCGTACGGCAGTCGAAGGGTGTCAGTGCCAAACCGTACTGTGAGCAAAAAATCTTACTGTGAGCAACCCCTAAACGCCGTGACACATTTTCGGCTGGCAGCAGCCTTCGTCGTGGTGCTGGTCGGTCAGTCAGTCAGATCACACCCGGCATTCTTCTAGCTTAAATTTTAATGACTGGTTTGTTGACGACGTTTTCCTGGGTTAGTTTGACACGCCTCATTCGGGGCAGTTTGCTAGAAGAGCCTACAAATGTTTTTGCATTGCTTCTTTCCGAACGCCTTCAGTGAGATTTGGGTCCTGCTGCAGGTGTCGTCACTGTTACGTTTCCTTCAGGGATCTTCTGAGCAGGGGAAACATGAGCTTCACCGAAAAAGGAGGGCTTTACTGACACAATATAAAGATTTACTTTCAGTATTTTCATTCTAACATCGCCACGAGGTTTGCCGAGCAGTCACTTGGCGTTTACCAAGGCCATGTCCTATTTTTTGAGATGTGTAACACCGGCATACCTCAGGACACCACATCACGAATTTTGGGGTGGATCTCACAGCGAGTCGCGGAAGGTTTTAACGGCGTTTGTGTTTCTCTCCAGGTGGATTCATCAGCTTCAATGGCTCCTGGCGCGTTCAGGGGATCCTGGCCATGTCCCGCTCGCTGGGGGATTACCCTCTGAAGAACCTGAACGTTGTCATTCCCGACCCCGACATCCTCACCTTTGACCTGGACAAACTGCAGCCAGAGTTCATGATCCTGGCGTCCGACGGTCTGTGGGATGCTTTCAGCAACGAGGAGGCCGTCCGATTCATCAAGGAACGCTTGGATGAACCGCACTTCGGTGCAAAGAGCATAGTTCTGCAGTCCTTCTACAGAGGATGCCCTGATAATATAACAGTGATGGTGGTGAAGTTCAGGAATAGCAGCAAAACGGAAGAACAATAATTAGCCGTGGTTCTCTGCCTCACGCTGAACTTGAAACAAACTCGTACGTTTTAAACATAGTGGAAGGCTCTAGTGAATACCATGAAGATTCTCCACGAGAAGAACAGATCCCTCTGGTCTTTGTTCTTTGCTTAACCGAAGGAGCAATACAACACACATTGAGCGATCATAAGAATTCCGTTTGTTCACACCTATCTGTCTCCCGTGACCTTGCTGCTCCTTAGAAGCTGACTGCAATCTTCCATTTCAGAATTTTCTTTAAAATTCCTGCGTGTGCTTTTCACTTGGTTTTTTTACCTCTCATTTCTAACAGAGGTTTGGTGAGCGGCCGGCGGTAGGAGCGATGGCGCTTTCACTTTGAGTCGTGACTTCGCAGAACGATGCTCTAACGTTTCCCATCTCTTTGCTTTCTGATCTGCAGTGATACGGTTGTGCTGGAGGTCTGTGACTGTGGGGCTGTTACTGGTACAAGGAGAGGAGCCAGCTGTCAGGCTGCTGTCACAGCTGGCTCGCGCTTTGCTTCCCCTCCCACCCCCGTTCAATAAATCCCTGCCGAGCACGCGGTTAGGTGTAGGTACGGAGCTACCCGAAACACGTCCGTGTTCAGTCCGTGCATCCCTTACTCGCATTTCTTCTAGGCCACATTGTTCAACTCCAGCAGGATCCTGGCGCTCTGAGGTCTGCCACCTCCTCCATCAAAAAAACCAAAACCAAGCTCCGCTGTGCTGGCAGGACGACCGATTCGCTGAGACTCGCCTTTTTGTTCGGCTTTTCGCATGGACTTTTCATAGGCATGTAAGCAAACCATGCAAGATAGAATTCATTTCCTCAGTGACTGTTTGGAAAACTAATCAAAGCAGAAGTTCCTTACAGCCACCTAGGTGAAGTCACACCCCTTAAAGACTTCTCTGTAGCAGCGCAGATTGATTGGCGGTTTTAATTTGGGGGAAGGCCTCCTTAGAACGGTTTTTGGGTATAATGTATGAATGCAAACAGTGTCTGTGCACTGTTGAGATGGGAGCTTGTGATAAACCTAGATAAAAATATTTTTAGATCTAACTTTCAGCATTTAATTGTATTTTGGAATCCGTAACTGTTTTAAGTTTAAGCAATGGCATTCTAGGTGTGCCGTGCGGTAACGTAGTTGGCCGCTTCATGAACAAGCGGCAGCAGTGGCAGCAGGACAGGACAGGACAGCGCGTGTCGGGGGCACGGAGTCGGGTGTTGGCGTTTTGGGCGACTTGCGGACCTGCATCGTGTCCCCAGGACTCCTCCCTCCCTTCAGGACATGCTCCTGGCTGATCCGCTGCCGTCTCTTGTCTTGGAGGCAGTGGAAGTTCTCCCTAACTGGTCCCTGGGTGAACCGGGACCATCGGCTGTAGTTAGAGTGCCTAACACCGACCGCTTCTTGGCTGAGGATACGAAGTCATTAGACAAAAAGCTGTCGGCCTCCTAAAGCACGTTCTGGGAAAGTGGCTTGCAGGTCTCTCAGCCGCTGAGATGCGTTGTGGCCGTGTGAGCAGGTAGGGTGTCTCAAGACGACGATGAGCGCACAGATTCTGCTTTCTGGGCAGGAAGGAATTCCCATCTAAGTCTTTTCATTTTTACTCCTAGGTTAGCTCTTTCCTACCAAACCTCCCTTCCTGAGTTTGTTTGGAGATAACCGCAGTTTTTAGCTGGAGGTGTTGCACTGCCAGTGCTCTCCCAGTTGTACACGTGGCCTTCGCCTGCCTCTTCTCGGGCAAAGCTGCGAGTAGAGCCCCTTGGCTCCGGGTAGAGGGCAAAGCGTGCTAGTGAGACAGAAGTACGGAAGCGTCCAGCGTGCTCTGAGACCAGCCCGAGCGGCCCTTCCCCAGAGGATGGAAGGTTCCAGGCGTTCTTAAACGCTGGAACAGGAAGGAATTTCAGGGAATTGTAAACGCAAGCTTGCATTGAAATGGAGTGGGTGCCAGGAAATGCTGATAACTGCACGGTGCCTCGGCTGGTTTATTTTGAAGGATTTGAGGCCAAATGCTGTGCAATGAAAACCTCGTGCGCTATTTCCAAGGGAGTGCTAAATCTCATCGCAATGCTACAGCAGCAGGATCGCAACTAGGCAGAGCTCACGGGGCGTGGAGCATTCGCCTTTCCTTTCTCCTTCCCAGGTGGCGGTTCCGTTGTGCTGGCTTTTCTGCGTAGAACAGAGCCGGGATGTTCGTCAAAACAGCCGCCCAGAGAAAAGAAGAACTGGACCTAGCAGCCCACAGAAGCCTGAAGCAGAGAGGTTTGTGCAGCAGTGACAGAAGTACCCGTCCTGCACGGGCATTTGAGAACTTGGAAGCGGAACAACGGGCAGCTCCAAAAAAAGAAGGTGGACTACCCCCACTTCAGGGAGGAGCTGATGGCTGCAGCAAACCTCTCTGCAGCGCACGGTCCGGAGGCCAGCAAGCACTGCTGAGGAATTCCAGACCTCTTGGGCACGGCCGGTTTGCCGGGTGCTCTGGCACTTGAGATAGCTGGGGGATGAGGTAGCGGGAAGCGCGTGCCTTTAGAGTCCTGTAGCCATGGGAAGCCGTGGGAAGGAGTAAAGCGAGCTCTCACACGGCTTGCTGGAAGAATTTAAGAAAACAGCACAATACGGAAGTGTCCTGCCAGGCTTGCTTGTAACAGCTGCTTTGGGTTTAGAGGTGAAGGACTGGTGGAGAGGGAGGCTTCGTGCAGTCTTCCTCGTCCCGGCGCGGTGCCTGCCCGCGTTCCCCGTTTGCGAACCCAGCTGCAGCTCTCTGCAGCTTTCCGGTTGTGCCAATTTGTGCCAAATCCGCTGTGATCCATGCAGCTAGCGTGACCAGGTGATGTACATATTGCTTACACAGCCTGAAGGAGCTAGGGCCTGATTCTCCTGCCTTAATCGTGCAGCCTGTATCTGGAAGGAGCTCCCAGCCACGCAGCCAGAACCGTCCCCGCGTGTGCCAGAGCCGTGCAGCAGGACGTGGCGCAGCATCGGGACGGCAGCACCCCCACCTCCCACCCCAGCTGCTGCCAAAGAAGGTGGGTGTGCTTTGGTTGGAGCAGCCCCCGGCCATCGCAGGGCTCCCTCCTTGCCTTAGGTGCTCGTGGAAGTTTTTTGTCAGTTGAGCTCCAACAGCGACATCTGCTCGTCAGGCAAGGGCATGTCCTGGAAGCAAACTGCTATGAAGTTGCTGCCAAAGAGCATCTTTTGTACGGTCCAAAATGAAAAGGGTACCTGTGATCAGTCATCCTTTCCGGTGCTTGGGTAATTCAGGCTCTCCCCAGTGCTACGATAAACTAGCACTAAATCCGAAAGGAATGAGTCCGTTTTACTGCTCGGTGCTTAGATAAATACAAATGAAGTAAATGCCGTCTAACATCATGAAGAATTTTAAGGTCAGCATCAAAACTACTGCTCGTGCTCTTACAGTGTTACATCATTTACACGTGGCAAAATTAAAAACAGTGGCAAAGATTTTAGGATAGAGAAATGAGAACGAGAACACTGCATCAGCTGCAGCTAACAGTGGTTGCTACATCAGCACTAACGCTGAATCGTGAAAATGCAGTTTAGTTCAGCAGCTTCTCAGAACAGATGACACTGTCGCTTTATGGTACTAATACATTGCAAAAGGATGCAGAGAAACACTGAGTAAATGATTATATCAAAGGAAGAAGCCACGACCCATCAGCCTTTCATTTTCTGAAGTGGTTTGTTTGGCCTCCATCCCGAGATCTGGCTGTACAGCACTGCACGACTAGGAAAATGAGAACGTGCTGCTCGTGTGAGGGCTGTGCCGAGCAGAGCCGCTGCCCCTCCGCGTTACCAGTATGCTGAAACCTGGCTTCCTCAGGCTGAGCACTCATACCTAGTGAGACGTACACAATTAAGCTAATATTGATTTGACTTTTGAATTACTGGTATTTACGTAGTACTGACAGGCTCGGGTAAGCAGCTCCGTTTCCCCCAGGTAGCCGAGGTCCCGGCTTTCAGAGTGGCTCCAGTTACACGCAGCACTGCAGCCTTTGCTCCGTTAAGCAAAGCAGCCGGAGCCTGTCTAAAGCCATAAATAGAGAAGCTGACATCAAGAGCAATTCTGGGCTGAAGTTTTGAAATCCCCTTTTATGAGTGTGTCAGTTCCTATATCTGGCATTGAGGGCAAACTGAGCTGGTTGAGCAATAGGGAAACGAAGCTTTCGTCCTGCACTTAAAGGACCAGCCGCGTGTTCTTGTAGTTCCTGGTGGGACACAGGTGCTCAGAAAGCTTTTCAGCCTGAATACAGCAAAGCTAAATGAGTAATCGATGGTAACGGCTTAGAAATGAAAATATGGGACTGAGAAGCCTCTGCCCATCCCTCCACTGTGTTCAGGGGCGTGAGGGTAATGCAAAGGAGTACTTTAACTGCGTGTGCTTTAATCTGGGTAATTACGAGAGCAGTCACGAAGTCAAGCAAGAACGTTAAAGCCGTATCGCACGAGTATGACACTGAGTGCCTGCAACGCCACTGCTACCCAAGGCATTTGGAAGTGCTCTCAGGAAAAATGACCACGAAAAACCCATTATGAAGATGAACCGCCCAGCGGGGCTCTGTACGGGAAGCGGATGTTTGTTAGAGAGCAGCCTACACAACACACAGGATGAAACCTCCACTTTTAAGCAATTTGTCCTGGTGGAAGACAGCTTCCATTTAGCACGTCGCTGTATTCTCTTAGATAAAAAGCTCCTCAGGCTTCTGTTTTAACATTTCTCTCCCAAAGACACGTGTTTTTGAGATTGCATCTGTGCTGCCAGCTCAGGGGAGGCTGCACGTCCCTCGTACTGCAAGGCCCGCCACGCAGCGCTACCGACGGGAGCGGCGAGCACACGGGCTGCGTCACCCAGGTCAGAGCAGGTCGGGATGCTTACGACATCTACGCACCATCGGCACTGCCCCTATAAAAAACCTCATTCAGGTCGTTTGGATTAATGTGGCCTGGAAAACGAAGGTGCTGCGCAGCAACTGTGGGAGGGGCTGAGCCACAGACCCTCTCAGGAGAGGTTGCCTGGGGTGAGCACTGTGTGTTAAATGCTTATTTTATTACAAGAAAATGAAGTTCAGCCCCGTAAGTGCAGGTGAGATGAACTGTCGCGTGTTTCCTCGTGGCAGGTGGACAGGGCCTTCAGCTAAGGCTCACGGAACAGCAGTATCTCAGGCAGACTCTGCTTTAAGTCCTGTGAAAGGAAGCGTCTTTAGGCTAATTTTCAGAAACCCGATCTATTTTTTCTGTTTGTTTTTCACAAGTGGAGGTTTCTTTAAAATGAGGACTCAATTGCACGTGACGGGCACATAAACCATCTGCCCTGCTCCATTTTACCTCCGTTTGCTTTCCTTCCTACACGGAGCCCTTTCATTTGGCTCTGGCTTGCAGCTTGGTGTGCAGCACCAGTAACCGACAGACAAAAAATCAGGAGTAGAACTCTGCATCCCCACCGCCTTCACCACCGCTAACGTACCTGGCAGGCAATCAGTTCGGTGTCACTTTGCTCGGTTGACCTCCAAGCAGCTTCCGGTTTAATTTTTTAAAAAATATGATGAAGTTACATCATTTATTGTACATCCACTGGTGAGTTACCGCTTGCACGGACGTCTTTTAGTACTGAGCAGAGAGCGAACCACAAAACTCGGCAGAAGTGCCCACCTGGCTGCGTGCTCTGAGCTGGCTGCACAGAATAATGCCTCCGAGTTTGCAGCACGCCCTTCGTGGCTTGCACTGCACTTGTTTAGTCGAAAACGCCCACAACACAGAAGCATTTTGACTTAGGAACTGTCTGAAACAACGTACAGGCAAGAGGGGCTTGAAATGTCAGACTGCAAACCTTCTGCTCTTCACCCTGACGTCGTTTCCAGACATCTCTGCCCAGGGGATGACCAGGCTTTTCCAAGCAGAAAGCCTGGCACTCTTCATGTCAATATCAAACTGCTTGGCATTTTATGTTTACGTGGCTTTCTGAGCCACCGGCGTGCACGGTAAAGAGAATCTTAGGATGTGGAAAAATCTTAGCCTGTGGTTTATGCACAATTCCAGTAAGCAGATGCTATAAAATTTGGCCCACCACTGACTGAAGTGCGTGTATCAGTTCCCTCTTTTACCTGTTGCGTGGCTGCTCACACGGGAAACGCTCCCGATACTTGCTTTGAGCAGAAACATCAGCTTAGCTGTGTGTTTTTCCAGCCTTTTAAGCAATAATAAGGTCAGGCTCAAATACAAACTAGATTTGGAAACGAGTTTCAGAAAAAAAAAAGCAGACGCGGGAATGCTTCGCGGTGCAGAAGCGACGCTCCCTGTAAGTGACAATTTCAGGTGGCATACGCAGATCCCTGTGTACATGAAGCTGCGTTGGTGAGAGCAAAAGCCTTGTAAGCTCTGATCAGCATTATCATCCTGGGGTGCAAACATGAACTACGTTCCTTGGCGACGGTCAGGTTTTTACTGCAGCTCTGCACAGCCGTTTATCCCCGCGCTCATCTTTATGCCCTCTCCAGGAGCACCGCCTGCTTTAGCTACCCGGCTGCCGGAGGCTGCACAGCCTTTCATAACCACGTTTCTTTGACAAAGCAATACAAACTGTGCCGTGGTATCCGTGTTCTTGTGACAATTTATTTCTAAACATTTTACATGGCAGGCTTTAAACAAAAACACTTTTTTTTTATTATTATTTAGAGGTAATAACAATCGAAGAGCAAGTTAACCATTTCTCCCAGCGCTCTCAGGATCTGACCACAGTTCTACAAGAATCAAACAACGGATCCTAAAACAATAGGAACAGCTGTAGTTTCACCTCTGTTTCGGGAGCTACAACAGCACTTTCCTTGGTTATGCAATGCAGTCTCTTGAGCGATTCGGTTTAACAAATAGGTATTTGACAAGCTTTGACCCTCTTAGCATACATTCTGAGAACACTGAAATCTAAATACTTGTCTAGGCAGTATTTTCCCCAAAGCATCATTTTTAGATATAAAAAGTCCTATCCTTCCATCATAAAACCACGTACAGTTATCGAACAGACAGCAGAATTCAATACTGACCATAACCACAACGTAACAAACATCGGTGACACCTCCGTCTTGGTACCAGAGGCTTCTGTACCTCTTCTAATTTGTCTCTAAGAGACCAGCTGAAAGACAGCCAAATGTAAATAGATCCTAACACTTTAGCTGTAGTACCAATGAAGTGGCAGTGCTGTCATTCCGGGTGTACAGGATGTAACTATAGTCTCCGCTGTGTAGTAGATGTGTCTAGAACAATTCTGTTAATGTAACTGCAAATTCTGTATCGTTGTCTATTAGAAGTGTAAACTACTGAAGCCTTGCTCTTGCCGCTATGAATAAAGTGATCAGCATACCCATCTTTACAGATACACTACACGTTGTCTTCTTTACGTCAGAAGCCCAGAATTTCACACTTCTTCCTCTTTAAAACTTGAAGCAAGAAGAGCATTTTTGAAACGGGTATCAGGTTTTGAATGGATGTGAGGCGTGGTGCCAGGAACCCTCGGGATGCAGCAGCAGCCACGCACAGACACGCGGTACCTGATGACGCCGCTGCGTGAGGGACGTCTCGGGCCCAAACTGCGCATGGAGTATTCTGCGGCCAGCCCTCTAACGGTCCGTGAACGTTACTAATACTACTTGTAAGGCACCAGGACAATTCTGCTTTACGTGTATATAAATACACACGCACACCCAGAGCGCGTCCCATTTTCAGAACTTCCCGTTGGCTTCTGCACACCCCACAAATCCGGAGCCTGGAACACTCAGAACGATTGCAGAGGGGTTTCTGTGTCAGTAAGGCAGCTCCGAGTCTCGTGCTGGGCACAGAACAAATGCTTGAAGGCAGCAAAGGATGACGCGGTTCACAAAAACAACAAAACAAGTTAGGCAGTACCCTGAGAAGCATCTTCCAAGCTAGTTTCTTGGCATAACCATGACTCCTGTGACATTTTATAAACTCCAGGAGATCCAGGCAGAAATCCCACGGTTACAGCAGACAGCGTGCGCAAGCATCAGAGCACGACAGGACGGCGTATTCCAAAGTGTCCTGCCTGCACAGGATATACACGAGGAGAAGTGCTTGGCGAATTCCTGGTATTTGCACTTAATATTAGAACGTCCCAGGGAATGCTGCCATCGCAGCTTTCCCCCAGCAGCACGGTTGTCCTTCAGCCAAAGTCAGCTCAACAGCCGTGCTTCTGTTTCGGGTGAGTTGAACGCTTTGGCAGTACAATTCCAAGTGTAAGACGGTTCCGGTTTCAGCTCATGCACATTTATACAGAATCAAAGGCAAGTAAGCGAAGTGTTGGATGACAAATCCTGCCAAAACTGGATCATTTCACTTGGCTTGATGCCGTGTACTGCAATCAACCGCCTGTACTTACAGATATCGAAATTAATTCGATAAAGAAAGAACCGCTGTTCTTCTGGAATGATGACGTTCACCTTGAGTATATTTAAGCAAATTCCAACATACACATCCTCAAATTTAATAGGTCTGATGTGATTCATCATTTCATAAACCCTCAGAGCCAGGTTTCCGTCCAAGACATAACCCATGCCGCTGCAGTACGGAGGATAAAAACTGAACGGATATTCGTCGTAAGAGATGTATGTTTTCTTGTAGAAGCCTCTGTAGGCGAAGCTGCCTATAAAAGGATAACCAGTGAAAATCGTTTCTGAGGCGTTGAGCTGCAGAAGAAATTTGACTAAGTTCCCCGTGTTGACGAAGACGTCAGAATCGGCCTTCATGACGAATCTGGCGTTTGGACAGAACTCAGTCACCCAGCGGAATGCCATGATTGTTTTCAAGGTAAGATTGTCGTAAGTGTCCATAAAATCTTGGCTAATTATGTCACCGTACAGGGTGCTTTCATCTTCTACTGACAGCGCTGCAGACCTGTCTTCCCTTTCAGTTTCCTGACCCAGTAAGAACAGGGTTAGGACGCGGCGTCCCCACCAGAAGCTCTGAGATCCCCACGTTATCCTTATGGCCTGCCTCGACTCCACATCGTTAGGTCGTGAGGACACCAAGATGACTAGGAACGGATTTATGTCCTTGCATTTCAAGTGTTCTCGTGACGTGAAGAGGTACGGTTGCTTGTAAACCGGTTCGTATTCATAGAAATACATGGTGTTTGCGTGTTCAATCACAGTGTTTGAAGAAAAAGTGATGTACCACAGTGTTACGACTGAAAATACGAGAAGAAGCAAGAACACCCATTGTAACAGTCCCACATACATGGCACTTACTGGAACTAGGCAGTAACTGATTTGTAGAAGTACATCAGTGGCCTTCCAAACCTGCACCACCAGTTCTGAGGCACATTTCTTACTGAAAAAGAAATGAAAAGGTTGTATTCAGAGGCTGTTGCTCAAACAGTATCTTTTTCTCAGCTTGTCAGCTCAAAGAGTGCTGTAATATAATGACACATCCAAGAGTCATTGGTGTGGCTGTCACGTGCAGCTTCCCCTACACCATGAACCAACGCTGCATCCTAGAAACCATGAGCAGAACACTGAGCTGCTCTGAGTACGCTACGGACTGAAACCTCTGAAGCTTTCGCCCTGGAAGTTGCCCTTACATAAACCACATCTCGGCAAAAGATCAAACATTTTGATCCCAAAGAAAGCCGAAAGCTCTCAGCACAATGTCTTCGGCTCATTTCAATCTGGAGGAAGGAATACAGACCACAGAATCTAATGGCTAGGAAGCATTTGTCAAATGGATGTTCAGAGCCTTCAGAAATGTGTTGTTTATTTCACAGAAGGGAGGCTCTGCTACTTTTCATGAGGTGCAGCAAATCAGCCAAGACAGCCGGTGAAGAAAGACGTCCAGGCAAAGCATTCATGCATCACCTCAGGGCTGAGCCTGGAGTGGAGTCCATGCTGAAGCTCTAAGTACAGCACCAGGACTAGGTACTCAAACCACTACAGCTTTCCACAGCTACATTTGAAAATGAAATCCCACCCTTGTGCCCTCCATTCAGCAGTGCTTACCTCTACCATGTTTCGTTAAAATTACAGGCACTGTGAACATGGATTAGGTATCTTGAAGTGAGCATCGTTACTGTCACACTGTGACTCCTTCACTGGGGGTACCTCACAGAGCTGCAGGTGAAGAGGTGGCTTTTATTAAGGACTTCCTAACGTGATGGCCTTTCCCTAGCTTACACAAACACAGAACCTCAGAAGTTTTGTGTTGATTCACTTCTGTTCCTCCACACGGATTAAACAAATGCAAATAAAACAAAACTGAAGTCTGGGAAGCACAGGAAAGTATCATCAGGGCTGTTCAGCCTACCAGTAGCTTGGGGAGGTTGATTAGAACCCCAAAGCACCCCCATTTCCCTTCCTGCATGCGCTCCAAGGTGGAATTACCTGCCCAGCTTTATGGGAAGAAAAACAGAAAGGTGCTGACTTCTCTTTATCCACCAGCCTACCACCCAGGCAGAACGCGCAGCTGCACAAGGGAGGAAAGAAGATGGGCAGCCAGAGGGGAGCTGCTGGCTCCCGCGGGCAGGCAGCGATCCATGGCAGGGAGAGGGCAGCGGCCAGCAGGTGCCAGGAGCACCACCGACGGCAGAGAGCACGCCTGGACATCCAAGGTCGTGTTCCTCCAGTGACACGCTGAGCTCTTTGCAAGCTTTGCAGGTGCACCACACAAGGCTCTCGTGATGCTCAGGGGCAGAAACCACGCACCCCAAAGCATCAGGCAGCAATTTCTGTAGTGCTGAGAATCCGTAACGCAGGCCAGTCATCCTCCAAACGTGTTTGGCACAGAGCTCTGCTTCAAACTCATGCAGGAAAAAGGGCAAATTAAAGAGGAAACCCTGATTTGACAGAAAAATCCACCTCTACTCTTAGCTCAGATGCTTAAATTAAAGAACGTTCAGGACTGGCCCTTCCAAGGAAATGGTTTCCTTTGTGAATTCGCAGCTTCCTGGCAAGACTCAGGAACGCCTGAGGTTATGCTGCCAGATAAATCCAATTGCTTTAAAACAAATTTAAGAAAACAGTGTGAGCATGCTCTATAGGCATTTTAGCTACTCCTGCTCTGTTGTAGCTGGGTTATTATTTAGTGTGGGCATTTCTGACAGGAAAACGTAGCAAGTTATTGTAATAATTTCATTCTAATAGTAACAGTGATCAATGGATAGACCGATTTAAAGGTTAAAAACACCTACGATAGTTATAATGCCAGAAGTAGAGCAAAAGATTTTTTTAAATCAACTTGCAGAAATCATTTGCAAATGTATTTTAAGTTTCTGGCTTCTCAAGTTCTTCCTGTGGCTCACTACCGACAGCAGCTAGAGGTGTTTTTGCAAGATAGCAGGCTATCCAAAATAACAGTGCTGTAAAAAATACTTTCAATAACTTTTTAATGACTTGCTATTGCTTCAAGTTGTCCGAATCTGAATTTTCTGTTCTAGAAGAGCCTGCAGTAAGCGAAGAGCTCGCAGAGGTAGCGGCCCGAAGGTAGAATCCTTTGAGAGCAAATCTGCTCCGCAGAACGAGCCGGGTTGCTTTCGTTTTCATACGAATACAGACAGCGATGCGGTGCTTTGCACGCAGAGCCGGGGCTCGCAGCCGTTACCTGCTCGGGCCGGGCCTGAGGTCAGGAGGAGCCGAGGAGCTGAGGGAGCCCAGGCGGGGACCAGCACCGGCACCACGGGGCCTCGCCGCCGCCTCACAGCAAGGCCGGAGCCCGGGGCGGGGCGGGGAGCGGAGGGGAGTGGAATGGAGGAAGGAGAAGGGAAGGGGAAGGAAGGGAAAGAAGCCGAGCCCGGCACGGGGCCCCCACGGCCGTTAGCGAGCCGCCCCGCGCCGCCTCAGGGTAACGGCCGCTCCCTCAGCCCGCGGCCGCTCTCCCCTCAGCCGTTCCCGCCTCAGCCCGCGGCCGCGCTCCCTCAGCCCCAGGGCCGGGCCGGCCGCCCCCTCTTTTTGTTTTATGACCCCCGGTTTTAAACTTATCGCGCCCCACCAGAGAGAGAGCCTCGCCCCGGCAAAGCAAATACACCTTTGGACAAACCAAAGGTGGTTTTCTCGGTGCCCCAAATGCTTGTTTTTCGGGGCGAACGCAGCCCGTTGCTTACCGGCCGTGTGTACGAAGGCAGCTCGCTCCGGATTAAGCACCGGGTTTCACTCCACATCCACAGCTGGAGGCTGTCCGCGGCCCTTTGAAAGACGTGCGTGTGGTGGAGTAACGTTGTACCTCCCAGGATGCAGCGCTCGGGTGTGTGTCAGCACTTTGCAGCCCTGCTCTTTCTGTAAGTGAATTAGGCTCCAGCCTGCAGAAACCTTCCACCACAGCCTGGTGGATGCTGGAGGCTGGTGATGGATGCTGGGTGCTGGATGAAGCCTGCAGTGCCACTCGGCCGGCCTCCTGCTAGCAGTTGGAGAGGCCTCTCCACGGTGCGCCACGTGCAGGTGACCACGGCTCTGCCGGCATCGCGTACCGCTGCGCGAGCTGCTAAGGGGCACAGGAAGTCATCGGACGTGGCTCTGAGTTACAAAACCTTTCTGTGAACCAAACAAGTGCTTGACTGAGGTGTGGTTTACACCTGCGGAAACACGCAGTCCTCAGAAAGGAGCTGTTCTGTCCGGGAAATAAATTTAGTTTGCTTGTAAAAAATCAGACGTCGTTTAATCACTTCTTTAAAGTGATAGTCACATTTAGTAAAATAACAGTTGAGACCATAAATATCAAATACAGCTGAAGGAAACATCCAGGGCAAAGAACTGTAAGTAATCTTTAAATCACAGCTCTGCCCAGGGATACATCCATCCACGCTGTCACAGCTCACGCAGGAGGGCGGTTTTGCCCTTTATCAAGACACCCGTATTTCATGGAAGCGTCGTGCTTTTTCGCAGGGAATTACAATTCATTTGACTGCTAACAATGTGTTTTGCATAGTCGCCTCTCTCCCCATCTTTCAATTCATATGCATTATTTATAAAGAAACAGCAATACTTTCTTCCATGGTTTAGTAATTTTTCCTGAAAGAAATCCTATACATAATCTATGTGTGTTATTAAACAAGAAGAACGAACAAGAGTGAGTCTGTCACCGTCATCTTTTGTCGCCCCCAATTAGTTCTGGTGTAACCCTTTTAGCTTCAAGAGAAACCCACTTATAACTTGTCTGTCAAGACTGACTTTTTTTTACATAATGTGTAATATCCGGGGCCACCGATGTCGTAATTACCAAAATGATTGCACTATCAGTCAGCAACTCATTTGGCCAGAAGACCTTTACATCTATTTGCTGATTATGTTCTTTCTGAAGCGAAGACAAATGATACTAATAAATAGTAGTTATCTGGCTATAAGGGCAAATAAGTATTGGAGGACTTGGTGTGCCTTGGACTAGCTCAGCATAGATCTAGGAGCTGTCAAAAAATGGAGACCGAACATGAATTAAATAATATTAGACTAAATTTTCTGTTTCTTCTCTTTCTCAATCTACTATTTAGAATGTTAGTATAAAAATAAAAATAATTTTAAAAAATCATCTTTTGATTGAGACTCGGTTACTTCCACCTTTCTTATTCCTTTCTCAAGGGAAATCTTCATCGTAGGATCAGTGAGAAACCACAGAATAGATCGCAGTGACGCTAACAGGAACTCCTGATTTCAGGTAGCTGAATCTCACCAACGACCAGATCATAAGACCTGTGTTTATCTGCCTCCATCATGCAGGGCGCAGTTAGACGTGTTCACAGAAGCATAACTCACCGAGTTTACAACAGCGCAATCAAAGCGGACAAATCCACGCAGGAATGAGCAGGAAGGGAACTTACTGAGTCAAAGGGAGACCGTTTTAGAGCAGAGCACATTTTTAAGTGCTCAGCATTTAAAGCTCCTGTGCTATTATGGTTTGGTTGAGTCCACGTACCTACATAGATTTACATTAGCAGCCACTTGAGATGAATATATTGCTGGGAGATACACTGATGAATCAGGTACCTCGTCATTTCACAGATGGATAAGTCCTGACAAACCTCTAAGATTTCCCCTCCTCGCCGGCTGTGTTGATATTAGGTTTCTTCTCCAAAATGGATGCAGTTTTCTGTGAGCACACACTGAAACAGTGGCAGATGGTGGGGGGGAGGTTCCCCGGATCGTGGGGCTAGGATGTACAACCAGATCACAGGCGATTTACAACGTAAAAAGCATTTCTGAATTCTAGAGGATGGTCATCTAAGTATGGGTCAGTGTTCAAACATGTTCAAAGACCTTTGGGCTCCGTGACCAATCGGTGCATTACTCAGTGTTCCACCCACAGGCTTGGCACCGAATATTACACCATCATAAACACTGTTTGCATATTATCAAGTTGGTAAAAGCCAGAGTGTATTTGTACAGAGCTTTTACTTATTTTTCATAGAGCAAAGCTGCTGCTTCCACTTCCTCTTCCTTACTCTTTGCGCTTCATCTGGCGGAGGAGGGAAAAAGTCTTCCTGACAAACTTGGCTGCACAGAAGAGAGCGAACACCACCTTCAAAGGCTTCACACGGGATACCACGGCACAGATGGGCCTCCAGAGCACCAAACACTCCAAAGTCAAACAAGCGAACATACCGATGTTAGGACTTGATTCTGCTGGGAAATCTACGCTGTTGTACAAGTTCAAGTACGAGGAGGATTTTCTAACAATTCCAACAATCGGCTTTAATGTCGATATGATTGAAACCGGCAAAGATTTTACGTTGACAATTTGGGATGTTGGAGGACAACAAAAAATGAGACAGCTTTGGTGCAACTTCCTGGAAAGCGCGGAGGGAATCCTGTATGTTGTGGACAGCTCTGATAAGCAACGTCTAGAAGAATCAAAGAAAGAATTTGAACTCATTTTAAAGAACGAATCTATAAAAAACGTACCAGTTGTCGTGCTGGCAAACAAGCAGGATTTGCCTGGAGCTTTAAATGCTGAGGAAATAACCAGGAGGTTCAACGTGAAGAAGCACTGCTGTGACAGGAATTGGTACGTACAGCCCTGTTGTGCAATCACGGGAGAAGGTTTGTCAGAAGCTCTCCAAACACTAACCGCGTTTGCAAAAAACTACATCAGATCAAAGGAGTTTTCGACAAGTTTTAAGGAAAATGAAAAACTCTAAGAATTCCTATCGTCAGATTTTGATGAACGTTACTCAAAGTACTTTGTGGGACAGACTAAAGTATTTGCTTCTGGAGAACTCTTACAAGTAACTCTGTATTTATAAAGCACTTTGACGGTTTTTAAATTATATTGTTTTACCTGCAGATGTTTCTGAGATATGACTGTGCATTATTTTATTAGTGACGGTATACTCGGGGATATGCAGCTTAGAAGTGTGTGTTGAATGATAAAAAAGGTGGAGCTGACCATCTGAATCTTTGCAATTGGAAGCAAAATAGATGAACAGCGCTTAAAATGTCTACATCAAATATTTTGTCCAGAAGTAAAATAGCCAAGTGGCTGGTTCAGCAAGAAAAGCATGACATAAAATGTCATTTGGTAATAAGTGCCCTGTGGACGTATTTCTCGTGTAAAAATATAGTCGGTTTAGAGTTTGAACTCTTATTTATGTATAAAAGAACCTAAGCATCTTAGCTGTTTGTTTGGATATTATTGCATTCCAGAACCAATTACTATGAACGGATTTTAACGAACAGGGTCTGCTCCTCATCGGGCCACAGACAAGAGCGAGATCCCTGCTGTGTGTAAGGTGTAGGCCTCATGTCACCACTACCGGTTTCCACGTTGGGATGTGTTCCTGCACTGCTGCTTTGCTGTCCGGAGGCAGCAGCGGAGCTATGGAAGCCAGCACGGCATCGCTGCTGCAAGCGCCGGTCCCACATTTATGTCCCACTGCTCGCAGGAATCGAGGCGGCGGGGGAGGAATGGGGGGACAGGCTGCTGGGTCAGGTTTTATAGATCTTGGCGCATCCTGTCCTGCCTGTACTGAAGCCACGTTAAATTTTGTTACTGGCAATTCTAGTTTTGTCTAAATCTGACACAAGGAGTGGCACAAAACTTCACATTTCTACTACGACAGTTTGGAGAGGAAATTTTCAAATGAAATTTCCGTTGAGATTTACTGGTTGCTGGAGGAGTGAATTGGTGTTCTGAATGCCACTAAAGCAACAATGGGTTGTTAACTGGAAGACTAATTGAATGGTATCAACCATGAAAAGTTTAAATGCTAAGGCAGAAATGTTAATAGGCCTTGTTCTTCTCAAAGCAAGAGAAAAAAGACCATCTAATTAGTGGTTATATGGTCCCAGAAAATCCAGCCCTTTTATTTTCGCCTTCTTGAGCACTGTCTGCAGAGGTAGCATGCTCCAGTGGTTAGGATGTTTGCCTGCATGGTTGGATTTCTTTTCCCCTACATCTGTCATCATCCTTGACCGTGAGCAAGTCATTCAGTCACCCTGTGCCTTGACAAAATGAACTTCCCAGTTCGGCTCTTCGGAAAATCTGTGGCGAAGGTCAGCTCGTGTGCCTCTCTCCTGCGACAAAATGGCCATGTCGAGCAACTCACGTGAGCTTACATTTGGTCCTTACCAACAAACAGGCAGGAATTTCAAGTTACAGAGGGTGAAGCAGCAAGAAAAGCGCCAGACATACCCTATTGTCTCATGCATGCATTATTCAAAGCCAAGAAGTCATCAGGTGAATTTGCTGTAATGGTGAACAAAGGAAGCTTTCCCAGCAGAAGCTGTTATTAATTCTGACAGTAATTACCGTGGGCTAAATCCTGAGTCGTGTTGAGCCTACATTTCTAAAAGGGGAGCAAGCATTCAGACTTGCCATTGCTTGGTCTGAAGATTTAGGGTCAATATGAAATATCATCTTCTTGCCCCAAAAAGGTTTTGAAAAAGTCCGCAACAATGGTAATGTTATTTTTCTAAACCCCTCAGTTCAGCGATAAAAAATGTGTTGTTTCAGAACGATACATTTAGGAACATTCGCACGTGTGTGGTACATTTCATTCTCCCACTAGTTTAATCTAATCATGCGTCTATTATAAATCTGAGTCTAGTTCACTGGCCTCAGGACTTCCTCAGGGAGAAATACTCCGTGAGAGATTTGATGAGTGCACCGGGGTCTCTAATTAGACAAGAAGCAAGTTCTGAAGGGAGAAACATCATATAGACCAGCTGACAGAGCAAGAATAGAGGATGAGCTTTCAGGCAAACAGTTGCTTCTTCAGGTTATCAAAACAGATGAAACAATGCTCACGTTGATTTGAAGAAAGCCTTAGACATCACACTGCAAAGGAAACGGACTCTATTCCATTCACTTTACACAACAGCAAGAATTTAAAAATTGTTGTTTTTTTTTCTGTGAGCTTTCCTAAAGAAGTGAAACCGCGGCCATTTTATCTGCCCATGGAGCCCCCTACCTTTCTGAATCATTTTTAAGCCTTAAATATCAATCAGCTGGGACAGAGAGAAGGATTCTCAAAGGACCACATGACTGAAAGTTTAATTAAAAAAAAAATCAGTGAGATAGAGAAAAGTGACCACACCGGTGCCCTCGGTGAAGGCAGGGTTGATAAGGTACAAGAAACTAATCTCTGTGGGATAAATGTTCCATGTTAGCCGCAGGAGAGCCAACAAGAGCACATAAATCCACAGAGCCCAGACTTAATTAGTTCATCTGCTCCTGGAGCTAGCTGGTCTTTTCCTACATTGTACGAGTAAAGAGCCTACCTGGGGGCTTCTTTAGGATGAGGAGTTAGTGGGTATAAACTCCACTGCTTCAATTTCCTTCCTACACCTGGAGCAAAGCATTTCCGTGAATATCCAGCACCTTTTGTGTAAAGGTCCTTGGAAAGTTTTATTACATGGATAGGGAGGCGCAGAGGAAGTGCAGCTTCTGTCTGAGCTCTGCAGGAATACAGAGCAGAGCACAGCTGTGCGCGCTTGGCAGCCAAAGTGGCACGTTGCCCTGGCCCACGACCAGACGGGCTCATGCAGAATGAAGGTCAGTTGTCAGAGGCAGGGAGCAGGACCCCCCCGTGCCACTGAACGCAGCATCTGTGCCTTCTGCCCTTGTGCATATACTCACGCCAGGGCACTGTTTTGTCCCTGCTGGAAGCCTGGAAATTGTTTGATATCCGATCCCATCTCACATTACACGGTGCAATCAATAGCAAGGAAGTTAGAAAGGCATTTTGCTGCTTCATCCTGCTATGGAGAGCTTCGGATCCTTTGACTGCTTAGCTGAAAAATAAAATGTTCCCTGTAATGGAACAGGACTGGACAGGGGATATCATGTCCGAAGCTGTTATTTCTTACACAAAGTTGGCTGTGTTTGTTTCTGTTGACAGAACAACCACCCCTGAATAAATAAATGGGTTGTGAAACACAACGGGCAGGATCTGCGAATCCTGAGGCATGTTGTATCCTGCCCCTCTCAAGAAGTTTATCCACTGGGCCATGTTTGGGTGTGACAATTTCGAAGTTAACAAATCCAGAACACGGGGAATTGCCCTTCTGACCAGTCACTGATACGATGACCGTGGTATAAAACCACGATGAGCTTTCTGAGTTTGGGAACAGCTGTCATGGAGCTGATTGAACGTAATTCCAGTAGGATCAAATGCTGTTTTAAGGGAAGGAAGGGAACAGCATAAGAAACCACCAGAAATCTGGATAGTAACACTCCCTCCTTTGTCTGGGAGACCACTCTCCCAGTAACCAAATTCTCTGCAGAACCAAAGGGAAGTGTCTTGTAGAGGGAATGCAGGACAAGGCTTTTTTGGTGTCAGGTAATGCAAGCTTCTAGAGCTGGTCGAGTTACTCCAAACACCTCTGTTGCTGTCTCCTCCTCATTTCTAAGAAGTTAACTGAAACAACCGAAGGAAAGACTTCCAAATATCACATATTAGTTCTAAGCCCGGTGTGTAGCAAAACAATATTTAAAAGCACCGTATGCATATTAAACTGCTTGAAGCAGGCTTTCTTGCCAAAGTAAATGTCCCATGCAGAGTTCTTCAGTTAGACTTCTTGCACTTATAATTAGCTCAGGTATTCCAGGCAGAAGGGTTCTGGACATACATCTCATCAGATCACACAATAGATTATTTAAGTCTCTGCAGTTCAGGATGTAAATTCTTGAAGGTGGAGACCCTGCTTAAAAAGCACATACCAAGCTGCAGGTAAACTTTGCGATTACAAATTCATGAACCAGTTAAAATCACAAACACATCTTATTTTGAATGCATGCAACTTTAACCAATCGTGCTTTATCTGGTGTTTCCGTTTCTACAGCATTCAGACTGAGATGTTCTTGAACCACTCGTACTGGTTCACGGTTTGCAACGCAATCGTGCCACATCTAGAGCTAAGTCGGGCTGCCATCGAGACACCTCCCCTCACCTGTCTCCTCTGTGTCCCCTTTGCCAGTGACACTTGCAGCTCTTTGCACAGCTGATATTTTGTCACTTCCCCGTCCTTCAAGAGCTGTCAGAATGGCGATGACAGTTTTTGTGGTCTTACTAGATTTTCATCGGGTGTTTTTGTGCTTGCTCTCATGCTGCTCCTTGTACTTACAAACAATAAACCAAACACGTTTACCAAATTGCTTCATTGTTTTCTTCCAGGCCCTCCCTTAAAGCACTCCTTTCCCATGATGTATGCAAAAACCCTGACAATAGCTCTTACACGTTTATGATAAGGCCCTGGCCCATATTTCTGTGAGGCTGTTTTTAATTATTTCCTTGTACTCCTTATTTTATTCACCTATTCCCTTTTAGCCTTAGAATATGCTTTCTTTGGTCTAAAGATCATCTTTTTGTTGTGCCTGACTGATGAGAAGAGTTTCTGGACCATAAAGTACTGCTCTAAGTAGCCCGAATCCAGTGGAACATTGGCTAAAATATGTGATTTTGTGAGTTTCAATAAATCACCTAGCTCTAAAACCTGAGCCTTTCCTTTTCAGCAAATGTAGCTGGAGAATGCAGCAACAACTTCATTGATCCAGAGAAAAGCTAATCTCCCTAACAACTGCCTGGCTGTTAAAGGGTAACTGTGCCTTAATCAATCGTTTTCAGTTACTTTATCTAAGGCACACACGTTAATCATTAAAGAAAGCCAGTCTTGCAGCCTTCTCTTAACCGATTCATAATTCTGAAACGGTCTAGTTTTGGTTAGCACCGTCACAGCTTCACGCTAAAATCCCTCTTTTCATTTTGATACAAAGCAAAATGGAAAGGCGTTGTGTGAACAGCGAAACAGCTCGCTGAGAAATGAATGTTACTCTCCTATCGGCTGGGTCTCATGCCCGGGGCTCCACCGCTGGCTACTATCGCTGCACGTATCCGCAGCACAAGGCTTTTGACTGAATTCACATGTTTTTTTCCTTTGTTAAGGCTTTACAATGAAAGGTTCAACGTACCTCAAATGTATACAGCTGTTCACAATACAAATGCTTATGTATTCATCAGGTATGTATACATGCTGCACAACGGCCTGAGCGCATACAAATACGGCTGGAATTATTCTAAGAAGGTAAAATAAAATAAGAAATAGTCTGCTACAGACAAAGTATATAAAAAGTTGAGCAGGAGAAGAAGTGGGAAAAGATAAGCTGAAGAACAAAATGGAAAAGGATGGAGATAAGAAAAATTGGTGAGGAAAATTCCCGTTCTGCTCTTGTAAGAAGTATGTTAAGAAACATTTGTTTTTCTTATTTTCTTATTTTAAGATATACATTTAATGGAGGCAAGCATTTCTACTTTTGTTCATACGGGTAACTACACGAGTATTCTCTCTGAAAATATATTACATGCAAAAGACAACTTTTTCATAGATTTTAGTAACATTAGGCCCCAAAGATATTGTCACCTTCGAGAAAATGCCATACAAATAGTTGACTCCCTATAGCAACCCCAAACAATATCAGTCCTGAATATGAATAATTAAAATATGCAACATCTTACTAAAATCAAATGTGGGAATGAAATACAGTAGTTAAAAACTGTTTTTCCATTTAACCTACACAGGAAAACACTCATGTTTCTCAGCTATCGCCGGCTCACTCAGGGCTATACTCTCAGCCCTTCCTTTTTTTTTAAATTAAGATTTTCCAATGAGTCATTTTGTTCATTAACCATTTACAATAATAATTTATTGCCTCTGCTAATGGGTAAATAGGTATCCACTTCTCTTTCTCATGTGCTACTAAAAAGCCCCTGTTGAGTGTTAGGTAAAACCCAAGCCAAATACTGGAAATTCGAATCTAAATTGAGTAATATTGAAAAAATTCTTGTACAAAGTTTCGTGTTTCTGCACTGAGACATCCTGTGGCACGTAAGACATACTGCAGCTAACAAAAATGAAACTAAATTCTAATGGCAGCAGCACGATCTTGAGATCTCACTGTTTTGAGATGTTTAAGTCACAGATCTGTACCTCACTTTTTCAGCCCAAAGTGCCTAATTACGACATCGATCAGACATGAAGTATTTACAACCCGGTGGTGACAATTTCTTAAATTCTAATTTCTGCACTCTAGGAAATATCCACAGTTCCTTCCACACTAAGATGAATGATTCAAAGCTACAGCACTCTGGGGAACAGAAACTTCATAACAGTAAGTGATGCCCAGACTGCTGTTTTCTCAAAGAAGTGTGTCAAAACAGAGAAATGCATTTACTTTAATATTTATCTCATCCCCCAAATGCTGGTTTAAGTCCCTTAAAATGTAAATATTCCAATTCAACTTGAAACTCTATAGACTCAAATGTTCCAAAAAATTTTGTCAAAAGATTTCTCTAAAGATAAATTAGTTTGAGGAAATTATTTTTGACAATTATCTTATTACCAAGTCTTATTATTCTGTTCTTTTCTACTTCAATCTTCAATTATTCTTTTTTTTAAAGGCAAACATTTGTGAGATGAGCTATAGTTAAATCAGCATGTGTAGCTTTTCTCATAAACTTGTTTAGCCACTAAATGCAAATAGTATCACACGCTGAAAGAATACCTCCATGTGAAAAAGGTATGGCAGCAGTATAGCCTCTGACCTTAACTTCTAATTTTCTGGATTGTCTCCTCCTCTCGCAGTATTTCCAACCCGCACTACCAGCAGCCAGCGGTACCACCAGCGAGGGAAAGGCTAGCACCCAGCTGCCAAAGGGACACCCTTGGAGAGACAAGGGAGACCCTCCGAATGTGATGATTTGCAGCAGTAACACAGGACCTTCCTCTATATGCTTTTTCATTTGCTTTGGGGGGCTTGTTATTACCAACCTCACTAACCCAGCGGGCACAATAATATTGTATACTGTAATTAAAAGTCCATTAAATATGTTAGCAATATAATTCACATCTACAGCAAATTGTATGAAGTTTTTCATACTTGCTTCACAGGGTTCTGATTTATTTACAGCATATAAATGCTGAGAGGATTAAAAACAGTGTTTATACCCCATGGGAATCCCTCCTGCAATCTGTTCCATAGAAGAAATGATTTTCAAATCACGGATAGCTTACGATGAATAATGAGCTAAGGCTAACAAAACAGCAAGCCTGACATTTGTTTGAAACATCTTCTAAAGTTACAGAGAATTGAAGGTAACTCTGGAAGAAACTCCATTTACTATTTGACTACTAAGCTGTGGGTATGTGGTACTACTTCCTGTTAGTAACTTCAGGAGGACTCATCCCAACCTACTACCCCCTCTGACTGTGCCAAACTTACCTCCCCAGAAAGCAACCTTGTCCCATCACGCTCACGGCTGCTGGGGTGGGTTCCAAGGGAGGCAATGTCGCCGGGGTGGGAATGGCCCAGTCTTCCCATCCTTCTTCCATTTCTCAGTTGTAGTCTTTGCTTTATGCTAGGGGGGAGAAAACAGACAATAGTCATTTAATATTCAGTAAGCATTACCCGGTAATATAGATGCCAAAGCTTAACAACCCATTAGTGTGCAACACACACTCCTGATTAAACTGTGCTCCTGTCCGAACCAAGAGCATCAAAAGCAGGCACAATCGATAGGGGGTTGAGTGGATCTGAATGAAAACTCTCTCATTTCTACGGGAAAGGTATTATGGGGGAACACGCGCTGCACTGTAGAGGAGCCCACAGGAGGTAACTTGTCTGCGGACACCCTTGCTTTGCTTCCCAACTGGCTACTGTGAGGTTTTCCTCTTCCCTTCTTCTTTCCCTCTCTTCTTTTTTTTTCCAAAACCATTTTTTTACCATTAGAGTAAAATGTACACTGGCAGCTCAAATCCTCAGGCAGGTAAGTTTGCCTCAAAATCTCCCGTGCAACAGATGGGCGTGCAACCAGCTTTACATCAGATTTCTATTTCCTAGGTTGTGGGCAAGTATTACTCATAGTCTACTAAAATAGTGCAAATACTGAAAAAGAATACTCCGTTGGCCACTACAGCATCTGGGACTGCCAGACAGCCGTTCTCCCTGTCCCTTGTCACTCCTCAGCAGTTTCACTTCCTCTGCTTCCTTCTCTGTGCCAGCAGCATTATTCTCCTACAGGAACTCAACAATATTCCCCTCTGCCTGTCTCACGGACTCTGAATATCATGGTGGAGAAGGACAATAGTGTCTCCCCTGCTTATTAGATTATAATGATGTGCTGCTAACTTGGAATTGCCATTAACCTTAAAATGAATTTTTGCATGAAGGAGGCAGTGATTTATAAGAGCCTTGAATTACAGTTCGTACCTAAAAGGAATTTTTAATGTAAAAAGAAGTAATGAACGTGAAAAGAGTTGATCGAGGTGATCTGGCAGGTGTAGAGTTCTTAAAGGTACTAAAACTCTACGTATTTCAGGAAAATTATGTGGCCATTATCCCCCCTCCAAAAGAAAAGCTGAAACAGAAATATTACCCCTTGTCAGACATCAGAAAATCAAGGAGAGATCAGTCTCAAGTCCTTGTGAGAATGGGCCTCATTAGTGCTGCTGCTCGGAAGTACTCATTTTCTTCATTAGAGTTGAACAAAGAGAGATGCATAGTTAGTGTATTTTCACATCTCTACTCAACATCAATCCTTCAGCCTTCCGAAATTCCTAAGTCAGTTCTATATTCTAGTTTCCTTGCAAAATTAGCCTGAAACACAGCACTGAAAATAGCCATCTGCATCTGGACATTTACATTTTTGTTGCGGAAAAGAGGCATCTCGGATCCGATGCCATTTTATATGCTAAATTCTGCTCACTGGCACTGTTGACAGCCAGAAGCAAGACAGCTTACAATTTAGATGCTCCCGTAAGTGTCTCTATCTCTGTGATCCTTTTAGTCACAGAATCATAGGATACCCCGAGTTGGAAGGGACCCACAACGATCATTGAGTTCAGCTCCTGGCTCCATGCAGACCGGCCAAAACCCAAACCCTGTGTGTAAGAGCATTATCCAAATGCTTCCAAACTCCAGCAGGCTTAGTGCTCGGACCACTGCCCTAGGGAGCCTGTTCCAGTGCCCGAGTGCTTCATGTACAACATGAAACTCATATTACCTAATACTTCATACTGGTATTTAATTATCTAACCATATTGTATGTATTATTTTCTTAAAATACAGCTCTGAGTATCTCTTCCATCTGAAAGACTGAGAAACTAAGGATATGAGGGCAAGTGACCTGTCCTTGCTGCAGCCAGCCAGCCTTCAAGGGGATCAGAATTCAGAAATCCGAAGGTCCCAGTCCCGTGAGCTGATCAGGGACACTGAGAGGCCTCCTTTAGCCAACTGTTTCCTCACTTTTTGTTCCAAATGACATTTTATTCCTTTGCACTTGTCAGGAAATTGTCCTGTTTGAAAGGTAGAGCTGCTAAGACAAAGACAGGAAATGCAGCCCTGCAATCTGCTGATTCATGCTTGATTCCCGTTCTTTTTTGGCTGTCTGCAGCTGATGAATTTTGTGATCAACTCCAGCTCCAGCACCAAGAAACTTCTTCAGCAAGGGTCAATTCATAATCTGTACGTTTGTCTCCAAAGGATCTGATCTAATGCATTAAAAGCTGAATGTATACAGGCAGTGCTGTAGAAAAAAATCACGGAGGTAAATCAAAACCAAATAAAAGGTTTTATTAAATACAAAGTTAAATTAGATCAGAATAACTAAGATCAGACAAAGGTCCGTGTACTATTTCAGAGATAGCTCCGAAACTCTGAACATAAATTTTAACACGACTGCCTGCTGCTTAGCGTCTGCAGTCATGGGGGAGCCCTAAGTTTGTTTTCTAATCGCGAGAGCAGATGTTCAGCTGATGCGAATCAGCAAACCACCACTGAAGCCAGAGGAACTACCTTTAATTTGTACCATCTGGGGATCTGTTCCGCAGGCTCTCTTTCGGAGGGAAAATTATATTGTGCATTATCTTATAACTAATCATGCAGTAGCTTCCAAAAAAATGAAAAAGGAAAATATCTAGAGCTCTTCAATTAGAATAAAGGGCTCATTAATGTGGTTCGAATTCAAACAGGCCATGGGGGAGGACATCCTCAAGGCATCTATAGTGCTTAGGTCCGAAGGAAGCACAGGAAAGAAAGCCTGGTGAAGGACGGTGTCAAATGAGTGAGAGCACTAAAACCGATTTGGCACAGTTCACAGGCCTCTGGCTTCGTGAACATCTGATATGGGCCGTTACTGAAACCAAGTTCAAGAACATCTCTTAGTAATTGTAGCGTATTGTACAACACGATTAAAGGGTTATAAATGGAAAGGTGTTGAATTCTGCCAAGTTTTGGACATATTAGAATGTTTTAGGCTGATTTTCTTTTTCAGTTCTGTGCAGTTCGTTACTCTGAGTAATTGTGCTGCTAGAAAGTTGGTTTCCAAGTACCACTCCAACTAGTTTTTATACATGTACATACATATATTTTCTTCAAAACACAGCAAAGCTAAAATACGATATAAGAAATAGTTCTAAATCCTGGTTGTAAAATGGACACGGAAAAATAAAGGAGACACATGCGTGGGAACTCTGCAGCTTTTAATGCAACAGAAGTGTCCCACTGTGCAGGAGACTGACCCCTGCCTGAGAATGAACTTAGCCCAAAGACATGAGAGCTGCAACTTCTTGCAGAAAACTACCTGAAAGTTCTTTCTGTTCATGCTCTAGAATAGGACTTGTCATTGGTTATATGGACTATATTACCTTTCAAAGCAGGGTAAGCCATTTATCTCCCAGCCCTGGCCACGGAGCAGCACTGTGATATCTTTATAGGCCTGTAAGGAACAAAGACACTTGTCAGTGGTATTTAAATTTCAAAATATTAGGCTACTGTACTACGTGTTATGTGTAGCCAAGAGTTTGTGGTCCACAGCTTTTCCTACTGTCATGCAAAGCACTTCCATCAAAAACCAACTTAAAACTGTTAATTTTTAGGTAACAATTTGAAAATTAAGTAGAAAAATATGCTGACATGATCGCATATCAGTTCTTTTTTTCAAGTGAGAAGTAGGGCAAAATGCTGTATTTATTTCTAGGGTTAATAATCTATCCAAGAAGCAGCTCAAAAGGGATGACACGCATCCACACCACATGTGTCTTCAGTGCACAGTCCGTCACACTGCTGTTTTCGCATGCCTCTAGACAACAGCAAGAGTAAAGCAAGGACAGCAGAGTCAGCAGCGACAGCAGGAACTCCCGTGGATTTGCTGTAGATGCTGCAGACACTCGATGTACGGCCTTTCACTGCAAAATGGCTCACAACTGGAGCAAAACAAATCTGAGCAACTAATAAAGAACCCTTTAACAAAGCAATAGTACGGAAAAGAACTTCAAGTTTGTACGAATGTTTTCTAAGAGAGAAAAAAATACAGTCTCAATCTTTTTTTCCTAGATTTAACCATAAAAAATGTGTTGTCTTTTGCAAAAGTGTGATTTTGGATTAGTTCCCCTGAAATCAGCCTGTGGTTGCTGTTCCTTCAGCGGGGAGGTCTGAAATGCAAGCACAGCACTGCAGCATTTGAGAGCTGCTTTGGGGAAAGGTGAAAAAGAAAAAAAGCAGCAAAAGATCTTGAGCTGCTTCATGGAGCCCGAGAAATCCACGGTGCCTTACTTGAATTGGTCCTGTTCCATCTTAAGTAGTTGCTTTTTTTGTAATAACGTCCCGTTTTATAGCAAAGTCCCTGTTCTATGATGCTCAGTTCTGTGTATTTACTATTTCTGCGTGACAGCTTTTTTAAGCCTTTTTCATCTGGTGCAATATCCACAGCTGATCCCAGGCTAGGTTTGGGTATTATTTGATATGGCTGTTCCAACGTCCAGCAAGTGCGGTTGGATTCCAGGCTTGGGGATGATGTGTGGAAAACGAACACAACTAGCTGCGTTTGCATACCAGATGAAAGGCGGCCATAAAATAGCCCAGCAGCAGTCCAGTGATCTACTTTTTTGTTAATACTAGCTTTTCCATTTCGAGCCTGAAAAGGCAGATAAAGCCCAGGATTAATAAACATTTTTATTTGTGAAACAAATCTTCTCAGCTTCACGTCCTACTTTGTTTCTCACCCTAGGGAGATAGGTTTGCTGGCTATGAGATGCCATTGTCAGTCATTCATGTTACTTTAATGAAGGTTTAGGGCAAAATACATGAGTAAAAGATTTCAGATCAATCTCTATTCTTACTCGAAAGAGATTTTCAAGACAATAACTTGATAATCACATATTTTCTAATTGTATAATCAAGTGCAAAGTTCAAAATTAGAAACATGTTACACGTTTGTAAATGTAAACTATTTCTGATGCATCTGTGTATGCATGTATGAAGCTCAGTAACCTGTATAATACAGTTTATTAGATGGAGAAATAATTAAAAAATAAATAACATAATAAATAAATAAAAATAAATAAGGGGAGACTAGCTTTCTGAAGTATGATTACCAGATTACTGTGCCAGACCGAGAATAAAGGGCTTTAAAACAGTGAGTATTCCTCCTTGAATTTCCTGTGAAAGGGAGCTCCCAGATGACGCTGGGAAGCTTGCACTTGCTCATGGTCCCAGCCCCAAGGAAAGGATGTTGGAAATGAGAACGTGCAGGGAGCCCAGCTGCCTGCTGTGCCACGCAACAAGTAAAATACCATTCCTTTGGAGACCCGAAGCAGGCCTGGCTCAGCAAAGTTACCTAGTTACGTGAACATCTGAGAGCAGGGGGTGCTCGCAGCATGACCCTGAACACTGAAGAACCAGTTCTGTTTTACACCCCGTAGGAGGCACAGCACGGAAGTGACAACCAGGGGTAAGGGAGAGCTGTGGCTAAAAGCCATCTCCGACCCACATATTCTGCCTCCCCCCAGGCTCCCAGGGATCGCTGCTATAAACCAGCATGGCCTCTCCATGTCGTAGGTGCTTGGCAGGACATTAAAGCAAACCGTATCCTTGTGGAGAAGCTAATTGAGAATGAAAATACCTGTGTTTTGTTGTTGTTTTGTTTTGTTCAAAGACAGGCCAATGCCACAAGATCAAGAACTCAGAAGGGAACTCGTCTTCAGAACGATTCTTCCACGTGCTGGGAGATTTGCACTGCACATCTGAGGTAAAATCAAACCAATAAAAAACAACTCGGTAATTGTTCCTCTGAGAGCTAAGCAGATCAATTAGACTACAGTTAAACAAAATGCACTTGATTAATCTCTGATTATGTCTTCACTTAAGTCAGACCGTAAATTATTCTTCAGATGACACCAGATCAGAAGTGCAGATCAAAGGCTGATGAAGGACAGCCTTCCTCCAAACGAACATAATTTCGTAAGAGCGGAGCCTGTTCTTGCGTTACGAGGACGCACCAGAAGGGTATGTTAGATCTGGGGGTGCAGCAACGGGATTTTATGACAGGTGTCAGTTTGAAGGAAGATCCTACAAGGAACACCAGCTTGGTGGGTCTCAGTTATTTTCAGATGGTTACTCATGAAGGGACATGACAATTGCTCAGTCCTTGTTTCTGCCCATCTTTTTCCAAGAACACGGGGGAAGGTTAAGAGAGAGATGACTTCACCTAAAGGTCATGGTTACTAGTTAGGGCATTGAGTCAGTTTTGGTCGCTAGAGAATGTGCTGGCTTTCCAATTCCATCTTTTCCAGACCTCATGCTACATCATCAGCTATTGCTAAGCGTGGTGACAGAGGTGGGATGAGCAATAACTCGATATGTTTGGGTTAGCAAAGACAAGGAAAAGGTAACTAAGACAGGAGCAGCGACAGGGTACAACATTTTTCTTTCCCTTCCACAAACTACTCAGAAACTGTTTCCCACCTTCCCAGCCTGACTACTTGTAATCTTAAGGCATGGTCAGGAATCTGTTTTGCCTTAAGTTACTGATTCTCAAAGAAAACTTTTTTGGCCCACAAAAATTTAAAAATCACTCCGCAAAAATCTTTCTGGGGGACACTAAAATTGTTTCTCAAAAGAAGTGATATTAGAACTAACAAGTGTATTATTGAGAGGTGTGTCCCTGGTTTAATTTTGAGACTGATGACTTCATGCTGTTCTATAACAGTCACTTGTCAATACTTCAATACTTTCAGATAAAGCTCTAAAGCTATTACGCTTTTAAAAAGTCTTATATTTCCTTCTATCTGTGCGTAATTTCCTCGGGAGGAGCTGAACTTTAACTGTACAAACAGATCAGCCAGTCAGAGTAAGAGATTCACAGTGTTCCACCCTGAATTTTCACATTATTTGTAACATTTATTAGTTAAACCTTTGTTATTTTTACGTATTCCTTTCAAGATACTCTTATTACGTAAAAAAGCTGTGTTTCAGCAAAAATTATTAGGGCGTGGTTGCCAGTGTAATACTATTTCCATCACACCAACTGTGTGATTACAATAGCTATGTTCAGAAAGGGCAATTCCAAAGATGACAGAGAATGAAGAAGACGCAGGATTTTGCATGTCCCTGTGAAACGTACGACACAATCTTTCATCACAAAAGGAGGCAGCTGCTTTAAGATATGCCCGAAAATTAAATCTAGGGAGTTTCACTTCAGCTAATTCAAACCACTCAGATGTACATACAGGGTTATTTGGTGTAACAAAAGCCATAGCAAATGTAAGAGATTTCCAATTTGGTAACACAAAATATTTTACCTGCTAATCATCTCCTTAAAACAGCAAATGCAGAACCTAAAACCAAGGAGACAATCTGTCAGTTCTGTTCAGTTGTTATCAAACTGAACAGGCTGATGGAATTTCTTGTTTTCCAGACTCCACACATTTCTACTTTTTACCTTTGCTAATATTTTTCTTGTTTCTTTAGCAAGGACTTCCTTCTGAAATGACAGCGTCAATTTGAAATACATTAATTTGGGAACAATGAGGTGTGGTATTGGCATGGTTATACCATTAAAACATCCTGTTTTCTTAAGCCAGCTCTGCTATCAACAAAAATGAATGAGAACTAGCTAAGTAGATGTTCTTTTTTCTTTTTTCTCTAAGTAGTCTCCTGAATCATTATCAAATGGATAAATAGCATTACTTTTAAAAATGTAAATAGCCATGTCAAGGAAATGTCTTTCTTGTCTATCCAGACTGCAACACGCAGGGGTGGCTGTACCAAAGCCAGCTTGGAACAAGATGGTTTACATATTGGGAGACAACTAGTCATGCCTATGTGGAATGACATCAGGTCTAATTAAGCCTAATTTACCCTACCCATATCGCTGTGACATTGTTACTATATTTATGTGGCTGTGGTGACTCGGACTTCTGTCACTTTCAGTCTTGATTGGAACTCTCTCTGCCTATGAGTGGAGCCTCATCCACTGAAAAATCTCCCAGAGGTAAAACACTCCCTGGTAGCCCGTAGTCCGAGTGGTCACCATCTCTGTGTCTTCTTGAACATAAAACATAAATCAAGTTCTCTTTTCTGATATTCATATATCTCTGAGTGACTTAGTTTACATACTTCAGAGACTGCATCTCCTCTCATAGCTTTGACTTTTCTCACCAGCTATCAAGGCCACTGATGACACGAGGTTTATCAACATACAGGGCTTAACAGAGAAGAGTCCCCACAACTCCTGACTTACTTTTCTCATCATTAGGAGTACAAACCACATGCAAGCATGACGGGGACTACAAATTCCAGAGAACGTTTCTACTGATGTATAGAATTTATATATTTATATAAATATATATATTATTATATATATATAAAAATATATATATAATATTTTTATATATATATATATTAGGATTTTTCAAAATGAAGAGGGACATAGTCTGAAAACCACATTCTTTGGTGTAAACAAAATGTCTCAGGCTATGTACAAACAACGCACCTCTACGGAATTTTCCTGGTATCATTCCCTTTGCTGATATGTTGAATTTAGGAATGGCTTTTTGCACTCATGGCAGTTTGAGTAACACGTAAGTAACATTTCTTGTTACAAAGCATCCTGGAAGGAAGCAGGGAGTTAACATGTACCACTGATGACTATACTCAAACCCCAGAAACCTATGTCCTGATAGCTCATAATTAGTATGAAAAGAGTGTCCACCTACATCACCTGACAGTGAGTTACAGCAGTTACTACTGGCCAAAATCCACTGCCACAAAACCTGACTGTCATCATCAGATGGTAAGATGTGGGCCTGTCAAAACTTCTGAGGTAGCTGTCCAAAAGCTGACAGCTACTTATTTTGGGCATAAATACGCCCTTTGGGCCTCTTTTTATCATGTCATGTGGCTAGGAAGTGTCGTGAAATCTGATCTTAAGGAAAAAAAAATTTTTTGGTCAGTGCTGCTCATCCCCGTCAGAAATATTTCCCTTAAATTTTGGTGGGGAGCTGGGGCACAGCTGCTGCGTGGTGTAGGTGAGAACATTTCAAAGCCCTGCTGCGTGTGGAGGATGTGGGCTGTGCAGGGGCTCTTACCCACGTCTCCAGAGGCCGCCAGGCCCCGAGTGGAAGCTTTTGATCAAAACCGTGTTTTTTTGGACTGTGTTTTTCTCGTTTTTAACCGGCGCTCGAGCAGCGGGGCTGCGCTCCCCTCAGCGAGCACCCGCTGGGGGCGGCGGGCGCTCAACCAGCGGGGGGCTTTCGGTGGGGGCATCGCCAGGGCGGCATCGCCCGGCACAGTACGGCCCGGTACTGGTCGATACTGCTCGATACGGCCCGGTACAGCCCGGTAGGGCCCGGTACAGCCCGGTAGGGCCGGTTATGGCACGGCCGGGTACGTCCCGTCCCGCCTCAGCCGCCACCCAAGATGGCGGCGGGCCCTCAGCACCTCACAGCGCCCCCCTCCCGCTCCCCGTCACCGCTCGCGTCACGGCCCCGCGCGGCGGCGGCGCCGCTCCCCCTCCCCTCCTCCTCCCCCTCCTCCCATTGGCCGGCGGGCGCGCGCTCGGCAGCCAATGGGCGGGCGCGGCCGGGCGGCCCAGAGCGAGGCTGCCCCTCCCCCTCCCTCCCCCCCCACCCCCCCTCTCCTCCCCTCAGCGCCCTCCCGGCCCGTTCCGCCCGGCCCCGGCGGCAGCGGCGCCCGGAGCAGGCCCGGCGGCGTCGGCGGCTTCTCCTCAGCGGCAAGGGAACGGAGAGGGAAAAGAAAGGACCGTGAAAGGAAGAGGAAGCGGAGGGGAACCCATCCCGGCCGGTTCGGGCCCGGCAGGCGGCGGAGGAGGCGGAGGAGGAGGCGGAGGAGCCGCGCTCCCCCCCCCCTCCCGCCGCCGCCGCCATGGCGGAGCAGGAGAAGCTGGACAACCAGCGCCTCAAGAACTTCAAGAACAAAGGCCGCGACCTGGAGGTAGGGCCCGCGAGCGGCACGGCCGGGCCTGGCCCTGCCCGCATCCGCCTGCCAGCAGCAGGAGGAGGAGGATGGGGACGGGAGGGGGGAGGAAGGCGGAGGCCGCGCTCCGGGGCCGGCCGCGACCGTTGGGCCCGGGCCGTGAGGAGCTGCGGGAGGCCCGGCCCCGCTCCCGCTCCGCTCCCCGCCGCCACACGGAGCCTCAGCGAGGGGCAGGGCCCGCCGCCAGCCCCCCAACCCCCCTCGGGGAGCTCCGAGCCTCCCCAGATCGCCTGTTATCCCCTCCGGATCGCAGCGGTAACCGCCTCGACCCGCCGTGTTTCCCTCCCCGCAGGCCCAGCCGCGGCGTTTCGTCGCCCGCTCGGCTGGCGGCGGAGGCGGCTGCCCGGCCTGCGAACTTCTGGGCGGCCTCCTCATCGCTTGCGCACGCGTTGGAGGAAGCTCGGCCACGAAGCAGGGGCTTAGGGCTGCCCTAGGAAACGTCCCCGGGGTAAAAAGCGGGCACGGCGCCTCGCCCCGCAGCCCTCCGTGCGTGGGGAGCCAGCAGCGGGCCTCGGCCTTCCCGTGCCTGCTTTCCTCCGGCCTCGCTGCGTGGCCCCGTGGTTGGCGTGACACAATATCCTAGCCTTAAACGTGACGCACGGGCTTTTTTTTAAATAAAGGCAGCGTTTGAGTCGCTGTCATTCACGGAAACATCTGCCACGTTTCCCGCTTGGGTAATCCAGGCATCAGTAGTACCTCAGCCTCTAACTTTGATCAACCAACTTCTTATTCAGTTACAAACAACGCTCAGCGATGCCAAAAGAGTTGGAAGTGGGAAGAATTGCTGCCGTGTTTACTGATGGGGTCGTTAGCTTTGTGAGCAGCTGTTGGCGAAGATGGTCGGTTGTTTTTGTGTCCATTGTTTTGCTATCATCGAGCAGATAACCCTAAAAGCGGGGAGGGTTTAGAAGGGTGCACAGTAAAGCACGTGCTGGCACATTAAAAATGAAAGTAAAGGGAAAATACAGGTCCAAGTTCACCGGTGTTTTCTACCCTGTGGTGCCTGCGTCCTGAGGGTTGAGGTAAATCAGCTGAAGTGGGAACGTTCAGGATGGACACACAAAAAACAAAATCAGTCGGGCACTCGTGCCTCAGGAAGCAGGTAGGCTCCTCAGTATCGTTCTGAATTTGCTGAAGCACGGAAGCGGCCTTCGGCAGCGCGACAGAAGCCCTGGCAGGCCGTGTTAAATTTTAGATACTGACATCTCCCCAACAACTCTTGGAGCATACGCCTGCTACTTAAAATAACGAGCCGGGATGGTTATTTTTCATACAATGGCTCAGCCTTATGGCTATCGCTCGTTAACTGCTTACGCGCCACATGTGGCGTTAGAGGGTGAGGTGTGGGTGATGTCTGCTCCCAGCCCGGTGTCCTGTGGCAGCAACAGTTGCTAATGAGAATATTCAGCTGGCTCCCAGCGCCCGGCACGGCTTCTAGCAGGAGGATGGCTTATTTACTTCGCATAGGAAGCCAGCGTTTGATCTTTATCTCTTCCCTTCATCTTGCCTGCTTCACTCTTCCCCCGTTTAACCTCTGCCGAAGTTGTGCTGCTGGCCATTCGTTACTTGTGTTCAGCGCTGGTGAGCCTTCTTTTCTGTGACAGCTTGCCTCCATTTGGTGTATCGGGAAACCTGAATTATCCCAGTGTTAGGTCTGGGAATGCCGAATTCACAGGTAATTCCAGAGGCTGTGAGGCACGTTGCAAATTACAAACTTATAAAGTAGCATTTATACGCTTACATATTGCTCGGATCAGCCCCTTTATGGTTAAATGTGTAGCAGTTGCTGTCACATTGCGCTTAGCTTCCAGGTCTTATCCCTTCCCCCAAAGGTTATTGTGTATCTTAGAGAAGACAGGGGATTTTCAGTGTTTTAGCTTCTGCAATGCTAAGCGTTTCTTTAGCTTTTTGGATACTTACTGAGTTAAAGTTGGATTTTCGTTTTCCTGGCCATATCAACGTGCTTCTAAAAACACCGAGTCTGGCCTTGGAAAAAGAACAAACCCATGTGTTCGACGCGGTGTTTTAGCACGATTCCTTCATACAATTCAGCGTCGGGTAAGCACGCGTGCACGGACATGTCACCTCGTGAGCAATTGCTGCCATGTGTTTTGGGATGACAGATCGGTGACAGCATCGGGAACAGAGCAACGCAAACCGTTTGCTTGTTCTTTTTTCTTATTTATAGCACTGATTAAGGAAACGTTAAGAAGCGTGTTATGCTGAGCGTCCGGGGAGTCTGTGGCAGGAGGGCAGTGATTTGTGGCTGACACCAGGGCAGCATCTCTGGAGCATTTACAACTCCCAGTTAGGAGGTGCGGGATGCTGCTGAGCTCTTCCAAGATTTAAGAATCAGAGCTGTGGGGGGAAAAAATTGCACTTCCATAGTGAGAAGGAGCTGGCCTTAGAACTGCAGGGGTGGTCACTTGCTAACGTCAACCAAAATCATACCCAAAAGGGTGCTTGTTTGTTGTCCTATACATTATGCAAATGCTTCTTCACTAGGAGAGCCAGTTAAGGTGACTTTTACTTGTTTCATCTTTCCTTTTCCGTGAGAAACATTTGTACTTGGCTTCGTTTTTGTTTTTTTCCCTTGAATGAGCTGTTTTCTGGTTTTGTGATAAGAAGTCTTATTTTCTAACGTATTTGTTGTTGGAGTACCGTAGACCTTGGAGTCAAATACTAGATCTTCCTCTTCTCCACCAAGAAAAAGCGCAAGCTGGTCGTTGCGTCTGCAGTAGACGGAGCTTTGTGAACGAGCTGGCTCTGAGTGGTTCTGGTTGGTGCTGCTGCGCGCTGGGGGTCTCAAGTACAGCCTCCCTTCTGGGAAGGGTGGAAAGGGATTTTTTGCCGGTTTTGTTTGATTAAACAGTTTATTTTCTTCGGTGAGCGTTGCTTACTGCGGCATTCACGTTTGATTGACGTTTAGGTTTTCTGAAAGGAAGCCAAAGCTGTGTTTTTGGGGTATTATTCCTGCGCAAAGACCGGAGGAAACTGGTGACTTGATGCTGTCCTTTTCTTCCCTCGCTTGCCTGTGTGGTTGGGTGAGATATTCAGAACTGCTTTAATAGTGCCAGCGCAGGAGAGGTGTCAAACAGCTTTCTGTTCTGCAACCGAGAGACGTGAGATGCAAAAGGAGGCCAACGTTGTGCGGGGTACTTCAAAACCAGCGTTGGAGCAGCTATCGAGGCTGGATGCTTTAAGATTAGCTGCGGCAGGGCTTCAGAGAGTCGCCACTGGTGTTCAGAGGGCTTGTAATACTGGCGACGTGTTTGGAAACACCAAGGAAGCTTTAGAGGGTTGAAAGGAAGGATATGTCATGAGAGACACAGGCTCCCAGGTGGTTAGAAGCTTTGCAACCTTTCCTGTGTCCCACACAGAACGCTTGGGTTGGAACTGAAGGAGAGCAGGAATTTCACTCTGAGCTAGTTAAAAATAGCTTCCAGCGTGCTGACTTGCACTTCTGTGACGAAGCTTACACACTTTGTTTAAAAAGTCGTACTTCTCCAGGAAAAACTGGAGTGACGGCATGCACGGTGTCATTGATTTTCTTTCTTTTGGAACCGAGAGTCCCTGGGATGGGTCCGGAGCGGGCGGAGTTGCCGAGGTGTTTTTCAGCTGGCACCTCGTAGAGACCGTGGGCATTAAAATTCCCTGGGGTTTTAATCCGTGATGTTGGGAGCAGGCTTCATTGCTGTGGTCTGCAAATGAAGCAACATAGGAGGGAAACAATAGATAGAGGAGGGCCTAAATCACTTTTGTGGAGTTTTACCAAGTCCAGACGTGAGCTTGCAGGCACCTCGGAGGAGTTGTTCCCTAGCTTTGCAGTTCAGTGCTGTTCGTATCTGCGAAGAACGAGGCTGGGTTTTGCAGTCACTGCGCTGTACGGCCTGCCTTACAGACCGGCCTTTCCAACTGTGGAGCAGTTGGGCACAGGGCTGTAGCAAGTGGTGCCTTTGACAAAAAATGGAAAGTGCTTTGAAACAGCCCACAGAAGGTGCTGGAGGAGTGCCCCCCTTTCCCCCGCTCCCCCGTGGTGTCGGTCAGCGGGGTCGCAGGCCAGCCTGGCGCTAACACAGCTTTCTAGGGAGGAAGATGGCTGAAGCAGCTCTGCCCTACAGCCACTCGTGCCTGGGAGCCCCACGGGAGGAGCAGCGCCTCTGGGACAGCGTTTGCTGGAATGGGAGAAGCCGATGAAGCTGTGCCGTTCCTGGCGTGTGTGCTGTCAGACCTTTTTCCTGTTGAAGGTGCACAAACAGCTGCTCAGGTGAAATACTTCACAGTAGCGTCCCCCGAAAAGGATGGAGACAGACTGTGCGTGTGGTAGGGTTGGGTTTTTGAGAGCAGGGGTACAGAGAGAGGTAGAAGAGGGGTCAGGGCACGGGAGCTGAGGACAAGCTCCAGGTATATGCCGGCATCCTGAGAAAGGGCTGGTAGGTCTGAGCTGTTCCTGAGGCTGGAATGCTTCTGGATCAGGTGCTGCTGTGAAAAACACTGCAACGTGTCAGGATCCTGCAGCTGACACGGGATTTGGGTGATCGGCTGAAGGGCTTGAACTGGAATGTTGCTATTGGAGTCTGGCAAGAAGAATCTTTTCTTGCAGTCCATCTTTTCTCCATGTATGCTACTTCGTTAGGTTGCCTGTTACGGACGTAAAGGTGTTTGTTCGTTCCCACTTGTGTGACATCACGGGGGCTTGGTACAACTCTGCAGTCTTTCGGAGAGAAGTTTTCCTCACTTTATTTTCTCCTTGAGCGTGCCGGGTCAGTAGGCTGTGGAGGAATTACACCAAACTCTACGCCAGAGGCTGAGAGCCGGCAGCAGGATGCGTGGCTGCAACGTCGCAGCGCCTTTCCAAAGCCCCTGCGTGGCGGGTGACATCCAGGAGCGTGGCTGACATCAGGTCCTCTGGAAGGGCAGCGGCACGTTGTGCACGGCTGAACAACCGAGAGCTTCTCTCCTTCAGCTCTGAGCCACCTCTCATCTTCACCGGGATCCTGGGCTCACGCTCTGCTGGGCTCCAGTTGCAGGCGGCTCCCTTGTGCCCGGCATCCTGCGGCTCCTGCAGCTGCAGGGACTTCCCCGTGGCCAAGCGCTGAGTGCTGCCTGCCGTGTGCTCGTGGGCTGCCCTGCGGCCGTGCCAGCAGCCTGCCATGAGCGTTTAACAAACGCACGTGCGGGGAGATGGGTGCTGGAGAAACGCTTCTTGCAGCTTTTTCTCCCTTTTGCGGCAGAATAGCCGTGAGTTGGAGCCGTTACAAAGCGTTAAAGCTTCATTCCTGTGCTTGTAAGAGAAGTATTGCAGCATTGCAGAGCTGTTCTAAGGCAAGTTAGACTGAAATATAGTTGATTAAGCCTATTCATAAAGATTTATGATCAAGTACACTTCTTCCCTCGTTAGAGGTTGCACTTTTGAGATCCTCACCGTCATCTGAAGAGTTCTGAGAAACATCTGAAAAGCTTTGCTGTGGAGAGCAAGTCGTAGCGGTGAATCTAAGTAGCGTTAGATTCCACTACTAATTCTAGTTTTGGTTGATGCGTTATCAATCCTTGACGACGTACGTATTTTCTGGCTACTTGCTTCATTGCTTTTCAGTGTGGGACAGCCAGCTTGGGCTGTTGTGCCTCTGCCTGGTGCTCCCAGGTGCCGCAGCTGCATCAGGCAGGCACGTGCCTTGCCTTTTATATCACGGGAAGCTGGTGGGGTGTGGGTGTTCCTCACCGCCTGCCTTTCTCACGCGGTTGTTAGCCTGTTTTTCTCATGAAGAACTGCATTTTGCTCCTCAAACGATGAAGGGCTCTACCTCCAGAGCAGGGGGGAACCGTGCCTGCTTTTCCGCTCCCATCCTTTCTTGCCCCCTTTAGCTCCATCCTTCGAGCAGGTAAAGTGTCTTCATCAGAGTCCAAGTCTTGATTCTGATAAAATGCGCGTTCGGGATCGTAATTATTTTCATCGATAAGAAAGTGGAGCCATAAACCTTACCTTCAGAGCTGTTTCTTGCCTCCATCCAGAAGCTCTCCTAGCTGCTCCTCTTCCTCGCATCCTGCGTTAACGCAGCCCCTTATGCTCTGGAACTGCCAGCGGCTCAGTAAAAACGCAGTTGTTTTAATTCTGCTCATTCACTGTAGAGTTGGAAGTAGGGAAGAAAATCACTGCAGACTAGATCAAATGAATTTTTCTGTCTACACTGTGGTAACACAAGCGCTAGTAAACCAGTTTGTGCATGCACAATCCCATCTTCGGGGGACTGTCAATGGGGGACTGTAGAAAACCAAACAGATTTGTTCTTACAGCACCAAGGGTTTTCTGTGGCTTTCACTTCCAAGTAATATTTTCATAGTTCAGCTGTGCTTATGAGGTCTCTTAATTTGAACTTGTTTAGGAACCAATTCCCCAGGGCACAACGCTCGTTCTGTTCCGTGCAGCAGTGAATGCGCACGGCTGAAATCTGCGGGTTTGCTGCTGTGTCTGGGAGGAACAAGCGGCGGTGGGGCCTGGCTGTGGGGTGAGGCCGAGCTCTGGTACGACCAGCCGTGTTTCAGGCCGAGGACGCTCGCTGGTACGCCAGTACGAGGAGCCTGGAAGCATCGCGTGGAAAAGGGCCTGCTGATGTCAGGATCTGCTTATTCTGAAAAATTAATTACTGTCAGTTGTTGCTTCAGCAGCTGCGCTTTGTTTATACGGAGGATTACCTGCGCAAGCCGAACTTCAGCCTGCTTTTTCAGTATAGTTTATAGCTTCTTGAATCAAGAGAGGGTCATGAGTACCAGGCACACTTAGTGTGCTTTGTTACTTTGCCATGCTGCTTGTAATAATACTTTGGGTGCTGTTCTGTTTTATACACGGCTCCTTTCAACACTGCCCTTTAAGACGGTTGTTTATTCTCCCATTCAGTATGCTTTCTCAGCACAAAGACCTAGGAGAGACTGTTTTATTATGCAATAACAAACATAATTGTTTCAACTTCCTTTCGGATTGCTACTTCTGTAGTGAAAATGAAATCTCGTGTGTAAGTACTGTTTAAGGTGCATGAGCTTGGAAATAGTTGTGCAAAAGCTAAATCACTTGAAATAGATTCAGAACATAACGTGCTTTGGTTTTGGTTCTTTTCAGACTATGAGAAGACAAAGGAATGAAGTCGTCGTGGAGTTGAGGAAGGTGAGACGAACTAGTATTGCTCTGACAAAATGGTGTCTGGCTATGGTGGCTCTTTAAAAACTAAAAGTTTAAACAAAACCTGTTGTGTGTTCCGCTGCAGGTCACCGGGAACACCCTTGTTAAACTAATTGTCTCTGCTAATTTTGTAGAGGTGCTTTGGTTTAGAAGGAAGCTCTAGGCTTACCGTACCCCGTACTAGAAGCTTTGTATTTCACAGTTTCTGTCCAGAAAAACAGAGTTGTATTTGTAATCTACTGAGGAGAATAATTCCTGCTTTTGCAGCAAGGATTTTATTTCTAACTTTAAAGGTTTTAAAAGGCTTACCTTTTTTCCTTTCAAACCAGGCGTTATGTCTGGAGACATAAAGCTGTTTTCTTTCCCAAAACTGGAGTTCAGCACTGTTTAGAGTCATTGGAAATACAATTCCTGAGAAATGTAGTCGTAACTTGAATTGCTTACGGGCCGAACGGAAAAGTAGCTTCTGGGAATGGCCTTGTCTTGTTACAAATACTGACAAATAAGCTGTAGTGCCGGTGATGGACATGTGAATGTGAAACTTCCAACAAAAGTGCAGTTAATGCTGTAGATAAAGTTGGAGAATTTTTCTTTTCCAACTTCTTGAACATTGGAACTTTTAACAGTAGCAGTGAAAGAATGTCTGTGATGCTGGTTTAAAAAAGAAGCTTCTCTTCCATTCTTAACAACCCCCCCTTCTCTTTAAGAACAAAAGAGATGAGCATCTTCTGAAGAGGAGAAATGTACCTCATGAGGATATCTGCGAAGATTCTGATATAGATGGTGACTTTAGAGTGGTAAGAATTACCTTAACTTTAAACCGTGTCTTTACTTTTACTTTGGCGATTTCTGATTTCTAATTGCTGTTTTATTTATTTTCTAGCAAAACACTTCTTTGGAAGCAATAGTACAGGTAAAAAAAAAAAAAAAAGAGAGAAATTGATTGTCTGAACATCATACCTATCACGGTGATAAATTCTGAAAGGTCTAAATTCTGTCTTATTTCAGAATGCTTCAAGTGACAACCAGGGTATACAGTTAAGTGCTGTGCAGGCTGCGAGGTAAGGCGCTCTTCTCAAATACACTGTTTTCGTTCTTTAAAACGTGCTTGAATTCAAGCAAGGCATTCCAGCTGAATTGGAAAAAGTATGTCGTTTACTGATAAAAAAATTAAAATCTTTGATAAATAGAACTTCAAATAAGATACCTGGCTCTTTGAAGCAGTCAGAATTTTTGTAACATACAAGTAAGTACTAGGATTGACTTTAGTTCAGTAAAATAGTTAGTAAATAGTTAGTAAAATAGTTAGTAAAATACTCGTAGTACAGTAAAATACAGCTAGCAGGGCTACAAAGTCTTTATATTTAAATACAGAAAGAACTGGCAAAATCCTTTATGGATCCTTCTGTCATGGATTAGGCCACTAGAACCACCTCTTGTTTTAAGAGGAATTCTCTGTAGTTGCATGTGTTGAAGCATCCTAAAATACTTGTATAAATTTTGCTTGCATAAATTCCATACGGAACTGCTGTTCCACGACCCTCCTGCTTTGTCATTGTAGCAGAGAGCTACAGCTTTGCATTTTTACCCAGGGTGGCTGGGGGATGATTGAAGTGCAAGGGAAGGCTTCCACTGCACCTGACTTCTCTCTTATATCTGGAAGTCAGTTTGATGTTTGGGAGTTAATGTATTTAAAGCAGATAAGGGAAAGAGCGGTTTCTATGCCTGTTTCCATTAGGCAACTTGCCTTCTTCAGAAAGCTTTATCATCTCAGGGTAGTATCGTGTAGAACAATGCTCGAGTAAATAGAGCTGTTCTAAGGCAAGTTAGACTGAAATACAGTCAATTAAGCCTGTTTTAAAAGGAAGTGGGATCTGTACCACCCTTTAGTCTGAAGTTGGAGCAGGAAGGAGAGATCTTCATGTCTAAACCCCCAGAACAAACAGCTGGAATAACAGGAAGAGAAAACTGATTAGAAATGCTTTTTGTAAATAATTTTTTAAAAACCACACTCCCAATACCTGAAGCTTTAATTGGCTCTTGTAATAAGAGTTCTCCACCTGTTTGAGCAGGTGGTTTGTGAATAGTCTGCACTGCGGCTGTCTTGTCACTGAGCAAGAAGAAGCAACAAGCTTCTGCTGTTCCTGTCAAAGCAGCCAGGATCGTCTTATCTCCCTTCGTGGGTGGGGGAGGGAGAAGCGCAGGAGGGTGTAACTGAGTAACTCTGGCGATCTTTATTTTACTGACTAATTCTGGAGTTTATTACCAGAGGAAATGTGGTCACTGACACAGGCAATGAATGTTATAACGTATTTTTTTTCAGCAATTTCAGTTTGGGGACTTAGTTATTTTCCTTTATTATTGAAAACAAGCCTGTTTCATCTTTGAGATTGAGGTAGATGCTAGGTAAGAAAATTCTCTGCCAGAAGATAGTGCAACACTGGAACAGTTTGTCCAGGGATGTTGTTGAATCTCCCTGCATGGAGGTTTCCAACACTGAACTACACGAAGCCATGACCAACCTGATTAAGCATTAGCAATAGCTGCACTTTGAACAGAAGGTCGGGCTAAATAAGCTCCTGAGATCCTTTCTAGTCCTCACTTCTCGTTCTGTGATTTGTCTAAGTTTTGTTTTCTTTTCCTAAACAACAGAAAGCTGCTTTCCAGCGATCGCAATCCACCAATCGATGATCTAATAAAATCCGGAATATTACCTATTTTAGTGCACTGTCTTGAAAGAGATGACAAGTGAGTATTTCTACAACTCAGAATATTATGTTGTGAGAGTTCTCAGAATTTAGCTAACGTGCCTGTGAGTCCTGGTTGAAAACTCATGTTGCAATATTATTTTTTTTCTTATTTTGTAGTCCCTCTTTACAGTTTGAAGCTGCGTGGGCTTTGACAAACATTGCATCTGGAACCTCTGAACAAACACAGGCCGTAGTTCAATCTAGTAAGTCCAACAGTATTTGATCATTGATAAAGCATGCACTGTAGCTTCCACAAAAATAAGAAGATCTGAATGATACTGTAAAGAGCATCCACACTCCTGTTTCTCTGTATCTCAAGCATGTTCACCAATCCATGGGATAGGGTTGGTCCTTTCGTGAGATAGCTAGGATGGTTGAAATTGAGTTGTCAATCACAGGCCCGTCGCTGAAGGACCTGCCCATGAAGTCTCCTGCCAGAAGTTCTACTTCTTCTCTGGCAAGCGGCATCAATTGAAGTGCACACCCGCTTTTGTTCTTCATTTTCTCAGATTTTTAAATTCAGTTGGGTTTCATGATGGTGAGTAATCTCTTCTGGGAACTCACGCTTGTAGCAGAGTTATATCTGCTGGTTTTCAGTTTTCAAATATTAAACAGTCAAAAAAAAAAAAAAAAAAGAGAATCTCATCCAGCTCTCTTCCGAAATCAAGTTGAAGAAAAACACTACACTGGCCTTTGTGTTTTGAGGAATCTGAAGTTTGAGGAGGAATTGCACTTAAAATCTGAATTGCCAAGCACTGCGAGCTATCTTCTGTACTTTTAATGTGGCCTAAGTGATCTGAAAAAGAAAGAAAAGGTAAAACAGAAGTGTCATGAGAGCTTCTTCCTTGAGACCCATGGAAGAATCAAACATGCATCTAAACAAAACTTTGTCTAAAATCCAAGGAAGGGGTCCACAAAAATGGCACTAGGTGAGATCCCATTGTCTTTAATGGTTGCAATTAGTGTTGTATTGCAGTTTGTGCTGCTGATACTGTTAAACATGCTATGCTTCCAACAATGAAGACCCAGAATTATACCCAATTTTGTTTTTCCCCACACCACCATTATATATTGACAACTTGGAACTTCTGTTCAATGTAGTAAGTAATTCTAAAATACACCTCTCATAAGAAAGTTCCTAGCACCAGCACCATCTGGTCTCTTAGATGGCTGAGTGGGTTTCATCAATTCTTAATTGGAAAAATAGGTTAATTGTCAATAGCAAGTTTGAAGGAATTTAAGGCAGGTGACGTCAGTCTCAGGGCTTCTTTTAAATGAGCGTATGCTTTAAGACTGCGTAGTTTGCCAGATTGGTTACCCTTCCTTTTACAAACTCTGCTAAGAGCCTGTTACCTTCAAGGGTCAAATCCAAGCTTTATCCAAGTTTGTATCATTGCTAATGCTTGTAATTAGCAGTTGCATCCAGAATTTTCTTTAGGAAACCTAATTAGTATATATTGTTCCACACCTCTTGATGACTTAGAACACTTCTCTTTTTAAACCTAGCTTGTTGAAGATGAGTGCCAATTACAGTAATTATTGTTGTGATGGTCTTTGAGTTTTAGCTAGGTCTGCGTGTGTGCTCTATATTAGCTGACCTAATATTTAAAACATCTGAAAGTACGTTTTATTTATTGTAATGACCATTTTAATTAAAAAAAATGGTCTGTTGTCATTTTTCTGAAAGCACTTCATAGTTGTTGGGGATAATTTTTTTTCTCTTGCTTATAGACATTGTAAAATACCTCTTTAGTAGCAAACATGAATTCTCTTGTGATGTGGATTTTTGAAATCGTCTGTTCCGCAGTGATCTGCTGGGTTGTCGCAGTATGTTGGATTATGGCTCTCAAACTGAGCACAGTCAAAGCTTAGTGGTCTAAAATGAGACTTAAAGTAGAGGATGGGGTGTCCATATTAGCTTTCAGGACGACTGCCCTCACAGAAACAGCCACTGTTGCAGTATATATACTTTGATAAGGATTGTCAAAAGATGCCGAGTGTAGAGTCTGGAAGTACGAGAGGGAAAATACACAGTGACTTATTTCAGTCTCGTCTGGGAAGTTAAAGTTCTGACCAATACTCAACAAGGGAGAAGTTTCTCATGCAGTCTGAAATCTTATTTAAGGATAACGTATGTCAATTATTCTGTCTTTTGAGAGATGTATTTCTTAACAATCGCGTGGACTTCTGTTTGTATTTTTCAGATGCTGTGCCACTTTTTCTGAGACTGCTGCATTCGCCTCATCAAAATGTTTGCGAACAAGCTGTGTGGGCTTTAGGAAATATCATAGGTTTGTGTTACTCCTGCCACTAAAAACCAAGTTCCTTTTGAAACTGAATGAATAAACTACCTAGGATTTTGTGTTAGAACTTGATAAAAAGCAGTTGTTACTGGCAGTCACTCTATTCTGAACTTCTTCCTGTTTTCTGTATCGTGCACCTAAGGTATACGCACAAAAACAGGCCTCCACGCTTTCATTGCAGGTGCAGGAAAACAAATTATTGGCAAACAGGCATGCAGATCGTTAGAATGAAAACCTGCTTTGGGTTCTGGAATTTGGCCGCAGCTCACATACATTGTGAGCTCACATACAGTTCTAGATGAGTTGGGATCACTTGGTCTTTTGCTTGATTTTTTTTTGTGTGTGTGTGCAAGCTTTAACACCTTTCTGTTAAGAATTAAGTTGTTTTTAATGAGTAGTTCAAAATAAAGCAACTGGACAGGAGGCTGGAGGCTTTATGTAAGTGTGTAACTGATAGATGTAGATATGTAGATCTACAGAGTTCCAAAGCTCCTTATTAAACTTCGTATGCATTGTGAATAATTGGAGTCTTAAACACACAGAAGTTACAGTTGACTGACTCCTTCATAAGCATGGATGCTGAAGAGTGGGTCCAATGTTATTGACTAAGCAGCCATTATTAATAATTCTTTAGATATTTTGTTGGATATATGCAGAACCAGATGATGCAGTTCAGTCTCCCAAACAATGAGGTGTTGGGCTTGTGCATACGTTATGCTTTACAGCTCAGTGTCCTCGGGTTATCTTTAGGGGTTTGCAGCCTGCTTTTAATTTAAGGGAATAATTTTGAGGTGGTTCTATTTGTGAATGGAATGTGATAATCTTTGTCTTCATACTTCTTTGGTATCTTAAACAGGTGATGGACCCCAGTGTAGAGATTACGTTATTAGTCTTGGAGTAGTGAAACCACTGCTGTCCTTTATCAGCCCATCTATTCCCATAACTTTCTTAAGAAATGTTACTTGGGTCATGGTCAACTTGTGCCGTCACAAAGATCCTCCTCCGCCGATGGAAACCATTCAGGAGGTGACTGAATTACTCGCTGCTCAGTCAGTGTAACTAAAGTGAAGCTGAGTGTCTGAATGCCTTAAAAATAACTGTCAAATGGTTCTTTTTCTCCACAGATCCTTCCAGCGCTCTGTGTTTTAATTCACCACACAGATGTAAATGTAAGTAACACCGCTTTGAGACAGTTTTGTGTTCTGGTGTAGATTTTTTTATGTGAATCATAAAGCTCGCCATACTTGAGTAACTTTCTTCTTTAAAAATAGATAGATAAATCTGTTCTTTCACATTATGTTAAGCTTATTTTGATATCTCTGTTTTTAAGCAACAGTTACAATTTTGCCTTATTTCTCTCTATATTCTTAGAAGTAAGTATTTGCATGTGCTTTCCCTACATTTAAGAGTCAGCTTTTCTGTGTTTCTAAGTTCATCCTGATAGGAAATCAGATTACAATTTCACTTGTTTTTCTGCAAGCATTTATTCATAGATGTACGCAGATTTTTGACTAGCACTTAAGCTTGTGGCTGTAACGAAAAATCTGTGTGAACAAGAAGAAAAAGTGGGTATCTGCGTATGTAAAATATAACTGTTAGCTCGTATTAGGTGGTGTTAATTCAGACGTTAAGAGTGGTCATTAGGTTATTTTAATATTGAAGTAAATGACTTCACTAAAATTAAAGGATTTGTTTAGGCAAGAAGCTGACCTAAGTCAGAACTATTTAAGATTTCATCTTTCCTATAGTGAAACTGTAGCTCAGTTGTTTAAATTATGGCAGCAGTGCTTTACCAAAATGTTTAAATATAATTAAAATGTGAACTTTAGTTAATATACGCTGATTCTGTGTATATAAACAGGTGGAAATGAAGCTTATACAAATATCTTGAAATCATATCTGTGGATCACTTAAAAGCTGTTAGCTCAGTCAACTTTTTTGTGAGCTGTCACCTGAAATACCCAGATCTACTGTTGCTGAAATTTGCTTCTCTGTGTGAATACTTAAGCAGAAGAAATTTTAAACTGCTGCTGTACGAGACTTCAAAAAACTTTTAAGCTTTTTTTTTTTTCTTAAATGTTTTGGCATGATGCCAAGAAAATTAACTTGATCTTACACGATGTGTGGACCACTTCCTTTAAAATGCTGAATGCCCCTCGTTTATTTCCTGGGGCTTTCTCTTATTTCCAGGGGACCATCTTTCATATCTCACGTTGTCCAACAGTACTTCATGAAAAGGGCAGATATACTTGATTTTTTTTTTTGTTTGAATGGTGTTTATAGCCTTTAGAATTTTAGCTGCAATCAGCAATTTAGCTGTTGTTCAGCTGCTTTTAGTCTCTGTATTTTTAAGAGCTAGAACAGGTCAAAAAGTAGGTCTAGTTCAGGATTATTTAGAGTGAAAGGTGTGAAGTTCGTAGAGCAAAGTAGATTATGGACGTGAATCTGCTGTACTGCATCAATTCTGGTTTATTTTTTGTAAGACTGATACTCCTGTGCTAATTACAAATGTTTTTGTTAGATATTGGTAGATACAGTCTGGGCGCTTTCATATCTAACGGATGCTGGCAACGAGCAGATCCAGATGGTGATAGACTCTGGAATAGTCCCTCATTTGGTTCCTCTTCTCAGTCATCAAGAAGTTAAAGTGCAAGTAAGTTCAGATAACTTGAAGGAAGCGTTACTCAAAATGCAATACTAGAGAAAGTAGCTGGCTTCTATTTATAAACCGTGTTAAAGTGTAAAAAGTACCTTTTCCTGTGTGGTGTGGCACTTGTATAAAATATTTTTTTAACCATTTGAAGTTATAGAATGTGCTCAGTTAGAAAAGTCTTCGTTCTTTCCATTTGAAAGATTTTTGAATGAAGTGAATGTGTTTTGTTTCAGACTGCTGCACTGAGAGCTGTAGGAAACATCGTCACTGGTACCGACGAACAGACACAAGTAGTTCTGAATTGTGAAGCTCTTTCACATTTTCCAGCACTTCTGACACATCCCAAAGAAAAAATTAATAAGGTATGTCGCTGCAGAACTTGGACCTGATGGGTAACTCCTTTATATTCAGCGTAGCTCTCTTGGAACACACATAATGTAGTGGGGTAGAGATTTGAATAACTAATTACAAAATGCCAGCTTATGTCAAGTTCAGATAGGCTGGTGATATTTTTTCTTGAATTTGAGATCTGTAGGAACATCTGTGAGGAGCTGCAAACTTGTGCTTGACAGAGGTTGTTTTCTGATTCTTCTAGTTTAATTTCATAAAAATTCAAGCTTTATCTTGTAATTCTGGCTGTTGACTTAAAAGTTAGAGTTCTTGATACGTGAAGCATCGTTTTAATTAAACTGACTCTCTTGGAAGTGATGAAATGGAGATAATTGGATGTCTCTTTGAATGGCGAGTGTGTGATAAATAGCATTTAAATGGGGTGGGTGGGCAGGGAAGTGAGTGTGTGTGCGTGCTTGTATAGAAGAGGCTTTCACTGGGGGCACTGACAATGAAGTGCTGATTCCGGAGTGCATCTGAGGCATGTTGTTAAATTCTGGGGTCCTGTTTTCCAACATTGCCGATGATTAAAGCCCAAAGCAAGCTCACCAAGACAGGCCTAGGCATCTTAAATCTCTAACAGGTTCATTAATAGAAGTGATCCTGTGATCTGATCCAAGAGACTCGGTTGAATTTTCAAGTACAGAAGTGTGTGAATTTCTGAATCTCGTTTTGAGAGAAATACTTGTCCAAAAAGTCATCATCCTGGTTAAGCTGAGAGGAGAGGGGGAACCAAGAGAGTGCTGGGAAGCTTCTGGAAACTGTATCTGGCAGTTGTATCAGCTGTAAGATTAAAACAGGGAGATAGTCTGAATACACTGACAAATTTATGTGAAACTGTGTTCATTATTTTTTGACTAAATTATAGGCCTGGCATTAGGAGGTGGGTGGGTAGGGAAGGGCTCTTGTTCCTTGTTTAAGGTAGGAATTCATACATAGTCTGGCTCAGTTCACCATTTAAATGTGAGGACTGGGAGGGCATACTCCCAAGAGAGGGAAAAACTTGCCTTAAATGTTTTCCGAGACACCTCCATTTCTGTTGCTGAAGGGGTGTCTTGGGCTAATAGGAGGGTCCTACAACCTCACAGCATTCCTGAAAAAACAAGCATTTAATTGATGGGTAGTGCGTTTTCTTGATGACTGACACAAATGAGAGACGTGGAGCAGATAAAATACATCTTTTATCGCTTGCTTGGAAAATGTGCTGTTTGTATTTTGGAGCTTTTCTGACCATCAGCTGAAAGCTGCTGTACCATCCTCAGTAACAGAACCAATTATAAATGCTCCTATGTAGCCTTGTTAAATACTTAGTCTGTGGATTTGGGGTTGTAACTTGTTTGCAGTGAAAGACTGAAGAGTCTTGCAGTATTTCCCAAGGCGAGACCGTCTTTGTTTCCTGTAAGTCTAGTTTACACTAGGAATTCAGATACGTACAATCATTTCTTAGTTATGTTTGAGTATTGCATGAATTGCAGATCCAAAAATACGTATGTAAAACTTGCTGGTGGAAATAAAAAGCAGTATACAATAGTATCCGAATTAATGATTTCTCAAATCTTCTTCTTTTGCAGGAAGCAGTGTGGTTCCTATCTAACATCACTGCAGGGAATCAGCAGCAAGTTCAGGCAGTAATAGATGCAAACCTTGTTCCAATGATAATACATCTTCTAGATAAGGTTAGATAACAAGGATTTAACTGTCCGTTTTCTTAAGTGGGGAAAATGACACTGAATTCATTGCTTTGTTTTACATAGTACTGTGAAATGGGGGGGATAATGATAATCTCTACCCTTGAGCATTTTCATATGTTGCAAGATGCACGTTACTGTTTTGGATGATCTTTCACAAACAGCTGTGAGGAGATGCATGTTGAATGTCTTAGGGGAAAGAAGCAGATCGATCCTTCTTGGTTCCTTCTTAGTCTTATTTAAATTTTTATCTTCATAAAGCCTGGGAGCAGAGTTCTCTACCCAAATATAACACAAAGAGGTATGGATGGGGAACAGTGAGGTAGTTCCCAATGTTTTGCCAGCGTTTAAGGACTTAATTCTTTTTGTTTCCCCTACCTTATCTGGAAACCTAAAGACAAGCTCAGCAGTTGCATTTATTAACCTGTTCATTTGCGACGTTTCTCAAGTCTGAGAGAAGTCCAAGTAATGATACTGTAATACTAGGTGATGGAATGGGAATGTCCCATCTTTTTTTAACAAGTCAACCTATCAACAAAAAGTAGATGGGTGTAGAAAATAACTGTGGCTGGTGTGCACTTGTTTAGTTGCAGAAATGGCAACATGCTGTATGCCTGCGTAGATGTACGCTGCTTTGAGTGATACATAAGGTTGCTTTTATTGCCCTTTTTATTAAATAGTAAATTCACGTAGTTGCTATCAAACACTTCTGAATGCTTTTCTCATGCTTTTCCAGTTTCTCACTGCTTGTTGAGTACCAGGGCTTGAATGCTAATCAGCCTTTTTTCTGGGCTTCAAATACCTGTTCTGGATTTCAAGCCTTGGTGTCTTTTAAAAACCCTAGTTTCCAAACTGCATTGTGTTTCAAGGATCTGCCTTATGAGAAAAGAAGGGAGCTAAAAGCACGCTTTCTAATGGGAACAGAAAGTTGAATAAATCCTTGTCTTTTCCCCTAAGTAGCACACATTCATAAATGCTAACTTACTGGTCACTGAGAAAAGCAAGTGAGACACTTCTTTAAAAAAAAAAATTAGAAGACTAACTTCAGAGGCAGACAGAGTATGTACTAATATGGTACGTAGGGTACGTTTATCAAAACGGACACTCGCCACTTATCGCTCCCTGTAATATATGACAACCATTGATAAGGAACGTGAGAGAGGGGAGTGCTATGTTTTTTTTCTTCGCTGCGTTACAAACAAATTTCCCGTGGAAGATCAATAAAAACTTGGTTGCAGGGATGGGATGAACATGCTGCAAGTAGACTCAAACATCTACGGGATCTGTTAGTTAACCTCCCTCCTTAATGAAAACTGATACGGTGTTACCGTGGAGAGTTGAAGCTTTTACTAAAAAACTACATCACATAAGAACTGGAATGTTTACTTCTCTTTACTGTTGTAATTTTAGGGTGACTTTGGTACCCAGAAAGAAGCTGCTTGGGCAATAAGCAACTTAACAATCAGCGGAAGAAAAGACCAAGTGAGTCAAACCTTAAGGAAAAGTCCTTAGACTTCTGTGGCAGCATTATGAATGTGTAGATTACTCTCCAGTTCAGTCATTTTTTTCCCTTCTTCCATGAGGGATTTAGGAGTGAATTTAGTGTCTCTTTTTGGAATGAATTGAGATCAGGCGTATCAGTGGGGTGGAGACACTTCTCTTGGGATGGGGCCTACTAGGTATAAATAATTGCATTCAGGCTCTGACAAGAATCTTGGTCATTCAGCACTAGTACCTTTTTTCCATTTTTTTCCTGTTTGGTTAAGAATGTGATAATTATAACGATAGCAGCCACTGAGTAGAAATATACTAGTTCCTTGTTAACCTTAATCTTAATTCTGTTAATCTTAAATCAGGGGTATGTGTCTTTCAAAGATGAGGTTGAAACTTCTCTAATACTGAAAAATTTAAAGTATCTAGTATTTGTTTAAGCAATATACCCATATATTGCTGTAATAATATACATATATACTGCTATACTAATACAATATACCCAAATAACACAATTCATAGATGTTACCTTTTCATGCTATAAAAAAAATCTGAAAGTGACTGCTCCAAACTTGTCTTATCCTGTTTGGTAACTGAGTGCTTTGATTGCATTAAATTTGTCTGCCTGTGTGCTTCTGGTGCATTGTTTGTCACACTCCTGAGATCACTGCTTGTTTTTTTTCCCCCTAGGTGGCATACTTAATTCAACAAAATGTAATTCCTCCCTTTTGCAATTTGCTAACAGTGAAAGATGCACAAGTAGTGCAAGTGGTTCTGGATGGACTAAGTAATATATTAAAAATGGCTGAAGATGAAGCAGAAACCATAGCCAATCTTATAGAAGAGTGTGGAGGTATGGTGCTTAATTGCTTTTATACTGTTTTGCAGAAATCGATTGTTTAGCCTCCTACCACATGACCTAGTACTTGCTGCCCCCGGTCTTTCCCCTTATCTCCAAAGATTCTCCAGCCTCTCGTAGGGGGAGAAGAACACAATCATTGCTGGAATTGACCTTACAACTTTTTTGCCTGGATTTGTTTTTAATGATTTTTGTATGATGAGGCCTTGTGGAGAGGGATTTTTTGTCTGAACATGCTATTTTAACTTGACTGTCCTTTGTGTGTTTCCTGTAGGCCTGGAGAAAATCGAACAGCTACAAAATCATGAAAATGAAGACATCTACAAACTGGCTTATGAGATCATTGATCAGTTCTTCTCTTCAGATGATGTAAGTGTTGTAGCTCTGAAATCTGTTTTTGTAATCATTTGGCTGTTTTCAGAGACGTGGTTGTTCAAAAAGGGCGACAACGGCTCTAAAGACCACTTTACAGAAAAGCGCTTGTTCTTTTTTTCAGAATCTTTTTCTACCCAGCTCACTGATGAGCACTTACAATACTGCTGCACATATGAATGCAAAATTACAGACTTATTTCAGGGCATTCATTGAAACTGTAGCTAGCATTCTTTATTAAAATTCCATCAGATCAGTGCTGACAGAATACAAAATTAATTCTAAATATGATTAAATAAAAATCTGAAATGGGCTATTAAGCTCATGGAATTTTTAACTTGATGCCACAGCCTTTCCGAATAGCTGATTATAAGCAACGAGGAGAGGCTTCTAGGATTTTGAAGGACATCTGCTTAAATAAATAAAAAGCCTTGTCCTGATCTGTATTCCTGAGTGGTGCAGTTGCATAGATAGCAGAAATAGGATGAGTTTTCATGTAAACAGCCTGCTCGATGTTACCACCATAACTGATGAATACGAATTTCTCTGGCCTTAAGCAGGACAACTTTACGCTGAAAGTTTGCCCTCGCTGTTAGGGTTACTTGCATATAACCATGGGTTCTGAAAAACTTGCCTGCTTTTCGTCTGGATGAGAAAAGCGTTGAGTTGTCCACTGGCACCCTCAAGTGTCATAGCATTGGATTAGCTGGGGTCAATAGCATGAACTAGTTGCTTAAAACTTCATCCGAGTCAGTGACGAATGAGCCCCGTGCGTAAACCCATTGCATATCTTCCATTCTTCACCATGACGTATCTAAAGTTCTGATAGGCAATTTAAGCTGCATCCTGAGGGAACGAAATATTAGCCTTCAAATAGTTCTCTGAACTGCCAGCTTCTGACTAGGCTTGGTTTTCACGTCTGATAAGCTCCCTGCTGACTTGAGTACCAAGTCCGAGATTCTGCTTCTTAAGAAAAAAAGATTCTGAATAGTAATGGCAGAGGTAGGTGTCAAGTGAGAATAAGGGTGCATCAAGTGAGAATAAAGATGGGCCGATCAAGGATGTTGTTTTCTGCTTAAACCTGTAATGTAAATCAAAAGAGGGTTTTAGATTTATATGCACTTCAAATCATAGAATAAGCTAACTGCATAGACATAAATAATGTCAGTCTGCATCATGAAACGAGGGTTTTCTTGTTGGCTGAACAGCTTTTGGGAACAGGTTACTGCAGATGTGGTAAGACTTGGTAGGGCGTGTTTGCAAGTAGAGATTTTTTTTGCTAGAGTCCCATTTCTGTACAAACAGTAATACAGAGATCCCTTTTAGGAACTCAGATTTTGTGTCTACCACAGGACTTGGAATTTAATATGGTGCCAATTTGGTAACCTGTATACTACCTGTTTAAATTGAAACTGCAGCTTCAGCTTATTCCTTACTTGATTTAGAGATACTGCTTGCTTCTAGGAACAGTGACACTTTATAAACTGGCAGTAAGTATGATGCTTGACTGACAGAATGCTTGCCAGGAGGGAAAACTTCTTAAGTGAGACTACTGGGTGCTATGTAGCCTATCTATTAAATAACAACCATAAACCATTTCAGGCTAACTTACTTTGTCATAATAGTACTCTTACTAAGTTGAGAAAGATCAACAAGAATTTATGTAATTAAGGAAATCAGTTGAAGAGAGAAAAGTTCTTTAAAATTATCTGTCTCTTTAGCGAGGCTTTTGTGTTTCCATTCGTTCTTACGGTGTTCTTGTTCTTTCAACAGATTGATGAAGATCCTAGCCTTGTACCAGAAGCAATACAAGGCGGAACGTTTGGTTTCAATTCATCTGCCAATGTACCAGCAGAAGGGTTCCAGTTTTAGAGTGATATTTTGGAAGTTAGGTACAATGCAGCACTGAATAAAAAAAAAAAGGTTTGATCCATCAATCTTGGCTCATGGGATCCGCTGCTGCATTAAATCGGGAAAGAAAATGTGAAGATTTCATTTGGAATCACAGAAAAGCCCAAATGAAGTCAAGATGGCGAGTGGGTGCGAGTGAGAATGAGTGGCAAAATGTAATGAAAAACTTCACACTGAATGCTTATTTAGATTGTTCAAAGAAAAAGGGCTACAGGTCAAAGATCTTCAGTGCCTGAGAAGGAACAATGACTTACTAGAGCAATTGGGGGGAAATGCAGTACTATCATCATCAAGCCTTGTAAGCATAAGAGAATAGGATGCCCATATAAGTCCAAGGAGAATGAGCCCAGGCCTTGCTATGAAGCACCGTGTGAATGGACAACATTGAATGAATGTCTGGACTCGATGCTGTGGAGCCAGGCTCATGTTTCAAATCTGGGGCTCTTCAGTCATGAAGCAGACTCCTAGTCCTGGAGTGGCGTGTGTACGAGAGTATGGTTGTGATGCTGTATGTGAACGCATGCAAGCTTGATTCGCCTTCAGGGGGCTGATAATAAACCTAGTAAATCATCAAAATGAGTTCATAAGTGTTAACTTACACTGGACACAAAAACAAAGACCGGTTTAGCAGCAGACTCTGGTTTACTCCTGCAGCCTGTGTTTCTTTTTTTGTTGTTTTTTTTTTTTTTTTTTCCCCTCTTATTTTTCTTTTAGTTATTTTAAGTTCTTTCCTGTATGGCTTATTAGTTATTTGTAAAGTCAGAATTTCAGGAAGGCTTCCCTGTGCATTTGCACCAGATGAATGTTTGATGTTATGAAAAGCTTTCCATATCATCAAAACTAATTTGTAGATTTTTGCATGAAAAAAATCATACATTTCCCTTCAAATAGACTGTGTTGCAGTACACAAGTTACCATAATAGTAGAAAGCAGTAAAATGTGGTAATAAAATCTCATCCTTTTCATTTTCAAAGATAACACGAAGACCTTTGCATGTGGTAATCTACAGCATAGTTCATTTTTAGATTTTGTTGAGTCCTGTAACCAAATGTTTCCGTTGTGGTAGAATACCGTGCTGTGTTTCAATGTTACTTGTTTTCAAACTTTGTTTTCTATGAAAATGATATGGAAACTTCTAAAAATGAAATTTGGTGCATATGTACTGCCGAATAAAGACCGAAAAGAGGTGTGAATAGATGTACAAATCAAGTCATGGTTTGAACACCTTTACTATGCCTAATCCAATTGTTTTAGACTCTTTTTATCTTAGATGTAGGCAGCCATGAACAATCTATTTTGAGCCACTTTAGAGAGAACTTTGTATTTTTAAAACTTGCACAAAAGGGATGCAAGTGTTTTTATAATTGGAGTAATGCCTCAGTTTTGAGGTTCTGCACACTAAATTAAAGGTGACGTTACAAATTTGTACAAAATGAACTCTTTATAAGGTGGCTCATTGTAGGAAATGCTGTGCCTTCCCCTTTGAGCACAAGTGTTGCATGAACAACAGTTTGCTATAATAAAACATACCAGATTAGCCACCATTAGCATCTATATCTACCTTGTGTTTTAAAATCAACTGGTAATTCTGAAACACTGTAGAATGGATAAAGATTATTTTGTGATCATAACTCTTTGTTGGACTAGAGTATTTTTGCAGCATTCCTTGTCATCAGAAACATGGTTAAAGTTTAAAACTAGAAGCAGCGGAAACTAGCTTGTGAAATTTATCCAAGTAGAGTGCAGGCTAGGCTGTCTTGGGGAAATAAACATTAAAACTTGCAACGGCGTTGTGTGCGGTGTGTCTTCTTGTATTTACGCTCCAGTTTTCGTGAGAAGGTGCTGAAGATTACGTGAAGGTTGACTTTAACCCAATGCTGTGCTGCCTACAGCCTGTCCTTTCTTACGTAGTGCTGTCGTAGTGGTTTGCTGTTGTTTTAAAAAGCAGGAAATTCTTGTCAACTGCTTCACAGCAGATCCTGGCCTTGTTAGTACCCCAAATTATTGGAAGCTTCAAAATTCCCGCATCCACCAGGGGGCAGCGTACAGAGTTCTTCAGCAGCAAAACTGAAATGAAATTGTAATGCCTTTTTGTAAAGTATTAAGGTAATTAAATTCCTGGGGAAAGGGGAGTTGTGCGGGACATCTGGGATACAAACAAGGAATAACTTCACCTGAAGGTTCAATTTCAGGAGCCTGGTCGGGATGACAAAGACCTTAAAATAAAAAGTAAAGCAGTTACTGAAGGATACAACTTGGCATTGCTGTGATACGAGTCCCAGATCGATTTTCTGCTTACGTGCAATGTTGGAAACGTTTTAGCTTCTGACTTTACTGAGCGGTGGAAATGCTTCATCTGCAGAAGGAACTCAGAAGGAACTTTTTCTTTTTGGGGGTGTGATTCTCAAGCTGTCCGTTAGCAGGATGCTGCTCTGTGGTAATTAGACTCCGTAATCATGCAGTTGATAACTTCTTAGTCACTGTTCAATTCTAGTATAAATAACCAGGCATGCAGAGGTGGGGTTGTACGCTAACCTGCTTTGACAGTATTTTGGAACTTAAGGAGAGGAGGAAAAATAAGACCCTGAAACGTTAAAAGGTCAAAAGTTAATCCCTTGTATAAATGATTCCAGGTAGAACATTTACTCCAAAGACTAAATAGCTGTCCTGGGGCTTTAGGACAGGACTTAGCTGACTTAGCCAGAAGGAAGAGTTCTGTGGAGGGAAGAATATTAAATTCAATCTGAACAAATAGCTCAAGAGAAGTTGACCTTGTTTGTTTCTCTCCCGCTGCCGGAGGTGGAATAGCCCCTGATTGTGTGAGGCGTTTCAGCACAGGAGAGCCACTTACTGGACACGTGAAGCTTGAGCAGAGAAATACCTCTCGTCTTTCCTTCGTACAGCTGTGTCATCGGGTGGATCACGAGCCTTCCCAGTAAGTTGTCTATTTCTGCTGTTTCGGTAGTGGAATGGGCTGGTCTCGCTATTTTAAAATAACTCGTGGGTTGTGTGTTAAGCTACCAAGCAACGTAAAAGGATGTCAAGCAAAATTAAATGGCAGCTAAGGTAACTCGGTCCTGAGCAGGAGACCCTGATCACCGTTCTCTAACAAGCGATCTGCTTTCACACAATTTCAAAACCCTCCTGAAAACAGCGAATGTGCCGGGAAGAAAGAGGGGGGTGCCTTTTTCTGACAGTGAAGAATTCTCCATGTGTTTGTTAACAACTCCTATCACACAGTTTATTGCATGACTTACTGAATTGCTTCAGCTGTTTTAAAATTAAGAGTATCTTCGTATTAATACTTGCAGACTCTTTGCCACTTTTAACTGTAAATGTTTCCTCAGCTCTGCATGTCACCAAATTACTGGCAGGAATGCTGGTCACAATGCTGGAAGCAATTACAGAAGTCACGCATCTGGATCAAATAGACTTTATGAAAGGAAACTTAGTAGCAGAAAATGTGTAAAGTTTACAAACTCCTAGTAGTAGCCAGTTTTAGCTACTGCCAGAGTGAAACTTGGAAGGCACACGCTTCATTGAAAGAGTTAACATTGCTTCAGTACCTACAGAACAGTGACTGGAAACATAATTTCCATAAAGAAATTCCATTCTTACTCGTAAATCCTGTGCAATGTATTTATTTTGCTTCTTTGGTGTGCTCCAAAGGTAAGGAGAACTCTACATATGACAATTTTAATAGCCTGAAGAAAATACCTTGGATAGACTTCTAAGTGTCTGTAAAACAACGTTGGTTACTATCACTGGAAGGTGAGAGATGTGGGAAGCTCGAAATGCAATCTGTTGGTAAATCCATTACAGAAGCTTTGCAATTTGATGGAAAAGCGTGTGTGTAGTCAGATTGTGTATTGGCGATGGTAGATCACCGTAGAAAGAACGTCATTCTTTGGTAGTTTTTAACATTGGACGTTGTTCCATCTTGAGAATTTTTATTTAAGTACGTAAGAATAGACTGGCTATGAACTAATTACATTCTATTCTGATCATCAGCTATGTTGTAAATTGTTGTCAAAAGCTCCCTTTGGTTGGGCTGCTGCTTCTGTAACTTGTTCCTTAAGGCTTTCAGGGAGGGAAGTAGTAGAGGGGAAATAATGATAATTTTTTATTCGACATGATGTAGTGCCTGTACCCCAGAGACAGAATGCCTTCCAGGTTGCGTGTCCGTGCCGTTTGGACCATCGGGCGCTGTGGATTACCAGGAGGTGTTTCCTGCTGTTGCAGTGGGCTTAGCATAGGTCCCTTAGTTAAGCAGCAACATGTTCTCATCCGTCACCACAGAAATTAGAGTACGGAGGAGATGGAGAATCTTCTTTCAAGAAACATGGAATTAAAGCGTAGATCTTCATGAGCTTGGGGCAGGGGAGCGGGGGAACGCTCCGATACCATGGACAGCTACAGACCTCGCTAGCCCAGGAACCAGGTTATCGTCTGTGTGTGGAAAGAGCAGCCCGTGTAACTCTGGTAGTTGGTTTGGCATTGAGATCAAGGCCAAAGTCTGAGGGCTTTGTCAGCTGCAAGGGTTGTTTTTTGCAGTGACTGTCACCAATCAAGTTCTGTGCATGGCTCTCGTGGTACAAAGCTCTAAAACCCTTGCCCGAGCAATACTGTGAGTGTAAACTTTTGCTCCATCTGTTGTGTGTGGTTACTCCCCTCTTTACAAACTTTTTTTTTTCCATGCCCAGTTTCCTTCTTCCTCATTTAAAGTGTCACTGTGACAGCTTTGGAGCCCTCCACTCAGACCGTGCAGTTCGTACCTGGTGTTCTGCTGCCTTTGACGACACCGACTTGTAACGAACCAGAGGCGTGGTAGCCAGCAATTAGATTTCTGTGGTGGGACCAAAGCCTCAGGTTGCAGCCTGGTTGTATCCTAGGCCTGAAGAAGCGTTTCCTTGCCGAGTGTTGCATTGTCTCCAACTATATCACTTGTTCTTATCGCTTTCAACTTTCAACTGCTGTTTGCGTGCGTTTTGCCCCACGAACACCTTTTAGACTTGTGTAAATATAGAAATACAGGCTTCAGTGGTTTGCCCCCTAAAAAAGTGTGTTCCAGGAGACTCGTGAGACAAATGCTCTCCAATTTAGATCACAGAGATGTTCTCTAGCGGGTTGTCACCGCAGCAGATCCTGCTAACAGGGTTAGAAGGGGGCTGGCTCAGGCTGATGTTTTCACAACGGCTCTGGCACTAGCACGCAGTGGCCCGTTGTCTTGTTCGCGGCAGTTTGTCAGACGCAGAATTCTGCTCAAAGAATTCAAAATTCCCTAAATTTAATTGGCAAATGAGCTATCATCTTGACAAACCCACATCAGCTGGTTCGGTAATGACCCATCTGGCATGGTGATGTGGTGTAATCCTCCAGCCGGTACATCAGTCCTCCAGAAACTGTTTTCTGGTTTCGTTTATAAAATAATGGAACTGTGGGAGGCCGCCTGTGCGGGAGGTGCACACCGGCCTACTTCTGAACCTGCTGGGGGAGGTGGAGGCAGGGGGAAGTCCAGCAGAATCTGCAGGTCCTGTCCCTGGTACCGTGAGCACACAAAATCAGGGGGTTTTGCCATTGTCAGGGATCTGTCCACCTGTAAATGAGGGGGGAAGAGCAGGATTTGAAGAAGGATTTCTGACAAAACTTCTAAAGCCTGGTGATTTCAACACAGTTTTCTGCCTTGAAAAGATGAGGTGGTAAAAAGGGGACCTGTGGGCAGCAGTTCTGGCAGTTTACCCCCAAATCCCTATGAAACTAACACTGTCAGATGTCCTGCTTATTTACGTGGCAAAGTAGGAAAGCAACAACTAGCACCAGCTCTGGATTGATCGTATTTTATCTCACGCCCAACATGATAGGAAAAAACATAGCGTGCACCTGCGGTCTTGTAGCATCCTCTTTGATCTGTTCCCGGGAACGGTCAGGGCATGCGAAGGAACCAAAGGAATGCTGTTAGCAACAATTCTGCTTTGGGACGTACGGAGTAGTCAAATGGAATAATGAAGCAACACGGTTTGAGGAAAAATATACCATGTTTGAACAATAGGAAAAACATCTATTTGCAAAACTAATATATAAAATACAATCCTACTGCAACAATACCAATATGCAAATTGCCCCCAGATGGAAATAAAGCCGGCGTAACAAAATTCCTGTTTTAACCTTCACTGTTTCAGTTCCACAAATCTAAGGCAAACCTAAACTGAACTAATTATTTAAAGAATCTTATCTCATATTTTGGAAATCTTATAATTTAATTATTTCTTATTTTAGACTTGGGTATTTTGACTTTTTTCCCCTCTTCTCACTTTGCAGTACTGCATCTCTTCTGGGACGGATGTCTTCTATTGGAAGACTTTAAGAGCTTTTACTCCTGTTTTCAAGTAAGGAATGACCTAATGTTTCTCCGAACTAAATGGAAATTGCTTTCTCCCATGTTTTCTTTCCTGTTTTGGGGGGAATAACCCTCTTCCATTCTGGAGTCAGTTTTCTTTTGTAGGATGGGGGTCCTCGGTGACGTCTGGGCACGTATTTTCTTGTTTGGGAGTCAGACCTTCCTCTAGTTGGAAGCTGGTTTCCTCGTGGGTGAGGTGGGCACCTTCCTCTGCTGGGGGTTCAGCTCCTTCTCGCTTGGAGGGCAGATCTTGTTCTGCTTGGGACTCGGTTTCCCTCTGGAGGAAGGCAACGCATGCGGCCAGGGGTAGGCCAGTCTCAAAGCAGTGTATGTTGTTAGCGCTGTCTTGCTCGTCCACAGGGACCGGGTGTGTCTTCTGCCAACTGGTGCTGGCGTGGCAGAGGGTCACAGAAAGATGGACGTGCGCCCAGGCGGTGTAGCTCAAGCCGGTTGCAACAACTGCTAGGGCACAAGCAAGGATACAGAAGTAGAAGCTTAAGCCGAAGACCGAGGAGTGGCCTAAGAGCTGTGCGTGCTGTGCGGCGTGGAGGCCGTGCTTCGTCAGTGCCCAGAGACCACAGGATGAGACCACTGCGAAGGCAGTGAACAGGGCGACGAGGCCGTGCAGGATAGGAGCTGTCACGCTGCCCAGCTTCAGCCCCAGGATGTCAAGCAGCATGGCCCCGCAGCTGCTGAGGAGGGCCAGCAGGCAGCAGAGAGCTGTCAAGCTCATAAAGGCGAGTCCTGCACGGCCCACGAAGTGGCAGTCGGAAGAGGGTTCTATGTGATTGAGGACACAGATGATGCCCAGCACGAAATGGACCGAGTCGACTCTGACCACAACCCAGCTGGGGTAGGTTGCGGTCATGCACGTCACCCCCAGGGCTAAGCTCTGGACTACAGCTGCCTCCAAGCTGCCCTTTCGCCTTTTGCCTTTCTTGGTGTGCAGGTACACGGGGTGCATCGCCGCTTCCCTAGAGCAGGACGGCAGCTCCACAGGGGGCATGGCCACGTCCTGGCCCCCAGCACTGGGCCCGTGGGCGGCTCTGCCTCAGCCTGTCTGGGTGCTGGAGCAGGCAGGCCTCGCTGGTCAACAGCTCCAGGAAAAGCACGGTGCTGAAAAAGAGAGAAAAGCAGTTAGTCCTGCTGAGAGCAAGTGCTGTGCCTTGAGAGAAAACCCTCGTGATATATGCCCAGTGGTGCTGTAAGCCCAGGCCCTGTATCAGGCATACTCAGAAGCAACTGGAGCTGCCAGGTAACACGTCAAATCGCACATGATGTTTGTATTAAATCATCCAAAGTAGCTGAGTGTCACTAAAATATTTGTGTATTTTTTCCCCTCTGTCACCGAGAGGGGAATAAAAGGGGTGTATTTTTGATCCTTCCACATTTGCTGTTGGAATGCAAAAATCAGAGCAACCTACCTTCTGTGGGGACTGTGTGCAAAGCCAGAGTAGGCAAAGGCATGACCACAAGGAACTTGTATTAGAAACTAATTAGATTCAGGTAGCAGAAATAATCACCAGCCAAGAGTTTTTGTAAGAAACACTGTGAAACAATATAAGAACTTGAAAATGTATACTTCCTTAGAGCCTTTTTTCTTTTGAGCTGGTTGCACGTGGATTACAGCCTTTATACTGCCACAAGTAGATGGTGATGGAAAGTGCTCCAGTGACAGAAAGCACTGCTCAAGGTGAAAATAGTGAATAATTCTACACGATAGGATACAAAGACATTAAAACTGCTGGATATTCAATTCTGAAGCGGTGTAACTAACATCAAAATGAATTGAAGGCTTGTATTATCGTAATGAATTTCCCTCCACAAAGACCAATTACAGCTAAACGTAGGATTATAAACTGCATGCCTATCTGCTAAAGCGTGATGGTTAATTCATTATAGTATGATACTTCTATTATTCCAAACACAATTCCAGATGTTTCCGAGATATTTATGTAAGGTCCTCTAAATGCCAGTTTTAAGGCAGATGTTTAGGTAACTTTTGAATAACAGCATATTATGATTTACATTACAACATTAAAGAGATTTCTTTTTCAGTTGCACTGTGAAAGTAACACCTGAGAACAACTTTACTGTTTTGGCTTAGTGTGGTTCAATGGATTGTAAATAATCATGGAATGTTCTGGAGCATGAAAGAAGTCTACACATTAGGTACTTTAATTGATTTACCAGTGTAACAGATGGCAGCAAAACACTGTCAGTAACAGTAATCCTAGTCCTTTCACTTTCTACTACTACAATCTCTGGTTTTGCTCAAGGAGAAGACAAACCCTACAGTCTTCATTGTGACTGCCCATTTTTAAAGTATGGCAGTGGCAGTTTTGCTTCACTTTAAAGTACCTTCACTGCCTATAGGAGCCAAGGTAGGTAAACAAGCCTAACATTAAACTGAACCTTGATACTTATTATTATTTATTTGTTTATTTTGTATTTCTCTGATTAGTACTTGCTGAAGGTCTGTTCCTGGTCTCCCTGAAGCAGATGTCAGAAGACTTCGCTCTCAGTTTCCAGCTTCAGGGTGAATTTATCCCATCCTGTGAAGACAAAGGGCTTTGGTTGCGACACCAACACGAAGGTGTGGACAAGGAAAACACGGATGTGTGCCGAGGTGTTTCCCTTTTCACAAATGCCTCATGTTTCATCACTGATGATGACCTCAGGTGTGTTGTTCCTGATTAGCCCTCCTCCTGTTTCTTGTCATACACGTTTCTTTCCCTCAACCTTGAAAATTCAGCCAAGTATATAGTATAAATACACTTATATATATATATATATTTTAACTCCAGATGACTTCTTAATCACAAACTCCCTCCTGGCCGCACCCCTATGGTTTGTACCATTCCGTCCAGCCCCTGAGGAGCCGTCCGAACCGGCAGGGGAGCCGAGTCCCTGTCAGCCGCCCCGCAGCCCCAGGGGCCCGCTCTGCCCGGAGCCCCCCACACGCGGCGGGGGGACCGTTGGGGACCGTTGGGGACCGTTAGGGACCGTTGGGGACCGTTAGGGACCGTTGGGGACCGTTAGCGGCCGTTAGGGGCCGTTCCCGCCCGTTGCCATTCGAACGGCGCGGCCCGGAGCCGTTGGGCGCCGCCGCTCGGGCGCATGCGCGGCTCCGGGCGCTGAGGGGAGCGGCGGGGCCGGGCCGGCGGCGGTGAGCGGTGGGGGCCGGGGAGGGCTCTGAGGGGACCGGGGGGGTTCTGAGGGGACCGGGAGGGCTCTGAGGGGACCGGGAGGGCTCTGAGGGGACCGAGGGGAGTAACGTAAAGGGGGGGGGGGGGGGCTCGTGGGGTGCACGCATCGCCTTCTTCGCCCCTCAGTGAGCTGAAAGGCGTAGAAACGTGGGCTGGAGTCTTGGTTCCTGCCAAGGGGACGAAGGAACGGCCGTGGCCGTGAGGTGCTGTGTCGGGGCGTGGGGTGTTTGTGCTGTGGGTGCCGGGAATACGGCTCGGCAGGGCCGGGAGGAGAGTCCGGAGCTGTGGCTGCTGCGTGCGGCTGCCGGGGCCTGGCCCGTGGGCAGTCCCCGGAGCCGGGAGCTGCACGGCAACAACGTTTGTGCTCACGGCTCAACAGGTAGCGGAGCTGCAAGCCGGCCCTTTATTTCCCAGAGGGAGTTCTGTCACCCTGTACTGTGCCAACAGCCTGTAAGCGGGAGACTCTGGCTGTTCGTCGCTTCGTTTCTTACTTGGGCTTCTGTGCCGGTGGTACAGGAGAACTTCACGGCCCCCTGCAGCTCGGGGGCTTCTGAGGCTGGTTTGGCTGAAGGGCAGCAGGGCACAGCGAGGCCCCATGTCCCTTCATGGGCCCTTCCCCTCCGTGGTGGAGTGCAGGGAGCAGCACCCGGCTCTGCCTCACGCTCCACTGTAACGCTTCCCTTGCTTGGCTCGGCTGTAACCTGCTGCCAGACTCATCTTCTGAAACCCTCCGGAGCCAAACGGGGTCTGTCCGCTTGTTACAGCTGACTTTTATTGTAAAGTGGTTACTTATCCACCTAACCGCTGGATAGGCTGGATTCCAGATAGAACTGTTTCTAAACAATGGTTTGCATAATTAACGAGATGAAGGGTGTCTGGCTCTCTGGATGAGGAAGGCAGTGCTGTCAGTGAGTGTGCTCTGTTACTTTGACATGCTTAAATGAAAGCTGTGCTGGGAAAAATAATACCCATGAAGTCTGTACAAGGAACATCAGACTAGTCAGTTTGGAAATGTAGCTGTAGCAGGTGTGCTGCGTTACGTGCTTTTATCTCATCTGTTGTATTGCTCGTTAGAAGAGGTTGAAATGCCACAAAGTAGGCCTTCTGTTCCTAGGAGATGTCTGAAACCTGGCATGTTACCGGCACAACTGCACTTTGAATTTTTGTAATATCTTCTGGTTTGTGATTTGCTTACACTGAAGGACTCTCCTACTATAAATACCTATGTGCATGTGTATTTGCTACCAGAGTTGTTCGGAATATTTAAGGAAAATATCTGTTCGGTACAGGAAAGCATTTATGAGCTTCTTGGCTTTTCTTTCTTTCACTGGGAAACTTTTTTTCCTCGTTCTTTGCTTAACTCTGGTGTTAGGTCATCTTTATATCTTTCCTTGGCATTCCCAGCAGCTCTGTATCTGATAACCATCCACTAACTTATTTCCCCCGTTGTTCACGTGCAGGCTATTTTCTCCACGCTGCTGCCGGTGATTTAGGCACTTCTGCCTTCTGCCTCTCCAGTACAGCTGCTGAGTAATCGAACGGAAACGACACAGGGCACCAGCAGCGAGGATCACCGCTGGCTCTCAGGGTAATGGCTTTAAACTTCTGAATAACCGGGCAGGAGAAGCCCGGTCTCTGCCCTGCCAGAGGGGCTGCGGGCAGCAGCGCTGCACAGCGCGGCAGCTCCTGCCCTGGTGGCCTGGAAGGGGGCCTGATGGGCAGCGGAGCCGCGCAGGCCTCGGTGCTGGCCTGATTTGGACTCGCTCCTGCCTCAGCTCCAGCAGCTGTGCTGCGATGAGTGCCTCCCTTAGGGCTGCGTGCTGCCCTGCCAGCAGCTGCTTGCTTTTCAGAGCCTGGAGGTGGTTTGGGATAGTGCTAAGGAAAGCTGGAAATTGGCTCCTTCGCTTCTCTGGTAGCAGGCAGGTACTTTGCGATTAAAACCAGTTTTTGAAGATTAATTTTATCTTGCCTTTTACGTAGATCAAATAATGTAGACATTTATGCTTTATAATGAAATTTTCTCTCCTCTAAGTTCGTTTGAAGGGAACTTACAGCCCTAGGTTTAAGAGGGGGGGAAGAAGTGGTGTTAGACATAGAGGGTTTTTAAAGTTGTGTTAATCACACATCTATGGGAGAAGATAATGAATGAGGGTACTTGCTAAGGATTTGTTTTTGTTTTTTCTACCATGAGTAAAACCTAAAAAATTAGTGAAGCTGAATTAACTTTCCTAAGATTCACGATAACTTATATTAATATATACGTTTAAATGTATTTCCTACAGTAATTAATAATCAGAAAAAACCCTTACATAGCCATTGTATTAGATTAGTGGTTTTTTTCTGGCTTTTTACAGCAGAAGTTGGAAATATGTGAGTAGACAGCGTTCACCTATGTGAAGATCATTTGCTGAGCTCTTTAAACCATCAATCTCTTATATTTTTCATGTTTTTTTCGCCTTGGCAATGAAAGCGCCAGTGTAGGTTAGGCTACTGGTTATTAAATGTCACATTGAGGCTTTAAGGTTAATAAAACGATTTTAAATGATCGTAAAAAGAGTTTAAATGGTTTTCTTTCTTTCTTTTGTAGGACATGCATCACTTTGAGGAAGAGTTAACGTGTTCCATCTGCTACAGCCTGTTTACAGATCCCCGTGTTCTGCCTTGTTCCCATACGTTCTGTAGAAGTTGTCTGGAAGGCGTCCTTGACCTGTCAGGCAACTTTTCCATTTGGAGACCCTTGAGAATTCTTCTGAAGTGTCCCAACTGTCGGAGCGTCGTTGAGATTCCTGACTCCGGCACCGAATCGCTGCCTGTCAACTTTGCTCTGAAAGCTATAATTGAGAAGTACCGTCAGGAAGATCATTCTGATGTTGCAACTTGCAGTGAACACTACAGGCAGCCGCTGAACATTTACTGTCTGTTGGATAAAAAAATGGTGTGCGGTCATTGCCTTACGATAGGAAAACACAACGGGCATCCCATAGATGACCTTTACAGTGCCTACATAAAAGAGAAGCAGTCTTCTGGAAAAATCCTCGAGCAGCTGACTGATAAACGCTGGGCTGATGTGTATCTGCTTATTGAAAAGCTGAAAGAACAGAAATCCCAGTGTGAAAGTGTTGTTCAAGATGATAAAAAAGTAGTGGTTCTGTACTTTAAGAAACTTAGCGATACACTGGAGCATAAAAAACAAGCTCTGCTGTCTGCGCTCGACGAAATCAACAGACAGGTTCTGGAAGAATATGATCCTCTCATTGAGAGTTTAAAAAAAATGAGGGAAGAACAGCTTGAATTAATGTCACTGAACACGTCTATTCAGAAAGAAGAGTCCCCGCTTGTTTTTCTTGAGAAGGTGGACGGTGTCTATCAGCGGATAAAAGCTTTGAAAGAGAAGCAGCTACCGGATGTTAAACCTGTCGAGATTTACCCCAGGGTTGGGCACCTGTTGAAGGATGTGTGGTCCAAAACCGAAATTGGTCAGATCAACAAGATCCTTACTCCAAAAATAAAACTGATTCCAAAAAGGAAATCACAGAGCAAAAGCAAGGAGAAAGGAAGGGAAAAATCTAAAGAGCTCGTCCAGGCTGTAAATCCTCTAACAGTCCTGCTTCTTTTTGTAATGGCGGCGATAGCTCTGTTTGCGTTTCCCACACTGGTGTCATCATTTGCAATTGAAGCTGTTCCCACTTACATTTCAGAGTTCTTGCTATCTATTTATCAAGGGTTTTGTGCTCATTTGCAGACTATAGTGGATGCACTGTGCCATCAATTTAACCTACTGGTGGGGTTTTTAGGGATGAGTGTTCCTCTTTGTCTATTTCAATGATTAAATCAGAACTTACTGCAGGAATCCCTAAGATTTATTTTTAATTGAAGTTTCTACTTAATAGCTGGGTGGTTAAAAATATATGCTTTTTCTTTCCTTGTTCTTCCTTTTTCTGTGTAAGTTTCATCATTTAACTCTTAGTTAAATGAGAAGATTCATAACCAAAAAGACGCGTTCGTCTGCTCGCACAGCAAGGTAGGTGGCTGGTCAAACTGGGAGCTAGGCAGAAGTAATGTCTGTGGAAGAAAGCTATAGGCAGCCTTCTGATGGCAAAAACTCCTCAAACCTCTGCGTTTTTTTAATGATAACATAATCTAATTATGTTTTTATTAAAACACCACAACATTAGAAGTTGTTGAAGTCCTCAGGCTGCGAAGTGGCTGGTCCTAGACAAGTCAGTTACGAGCCCTGGAGTACGTAAAGCTTTTTGTGTTTTATTGACCTCTCTCTAACGGTACTGTAACTGACCTGTAGTCTTTAAATCATGTATTAACAGACCTCGTTTTCCTTTTGTGTGTTCCTGGTTACTAGTGACATGATCTCAGCCTTTTTTTAATAATCTTTTTTTTTTAATCTCTTTTAAGCAGTTATCTCCAGTTTACAGAGCAGTATCTGCAGTACTTGTGGTGAAGTATTGCGTGCAGGTTTTAGTGCCACCTGCACACAAACCAGGTCTTTATTTAGTCTAGCGGGGAACTGGCACCGCTTCCTAGAATGAGCCTTGAGTTTTTGTTGAAAGCATCAATACGCAGTGAAAACAGCTACATCTTGCAGTAAGTAGCAAAACTGCCTTTGAAATTTGTGTTATGAGGATTTCAAATGTCAAGAGCCCTTAAACAACTTGAAAATGAGTAAATGTTCAGGCTTTCAGCACAAGTAGTGGAGGTCTTTACCTTGACCTCGAAGGAATGACAGCATTTTGTTCTGCAATCAAATAATCACTACCACGCTTTGCTTCTTTTGAAGAGGTCCTAAGCTGTGCTCAGGAGACAGTTTCACAATGGCAGCAGCCCTTGACCTTCAGCTGTTCCCAAGTCAGCTGGAATCAAACAGCCTTTAAGCGCTGTCGCTAGAACAGCACAACACAGAGGAGTTTACAACGAACTCATGATTTTATAAAAACCAGAAATGGGCTCTTTATATGGCTATTTCTGCCTTCATAACCACAATAGTCTGTTTTAGCCTAGCTGCATTCCTTGGGTGCTTTATTCTTTTAAAATATGCAGGTGGTTTAAGTAGTGATTTAGTTCTGTGCCATGTTAAAACCCGTGTGCAAACCCAGCCTCGTGTGTTGAGACCAGCAGCCACCGGTGGGGGCTCCCGTGAAATAGCAGCCACTGCCACTGACTGCAGCGGGAGGTGAGAGCCAGCTCAGTCCCCAGCTGTGATGCTGGTGCGTTCCTTAAACCCAAGGGAAATCCTGCTAACACCTTGGAATTGGGCTATTTGTTTTTCTCTAAAGCCCTGCTAGAAGGCTGGCATTTCGCATCTAAGTCTCCGAAATCCTGGTGCTAACTGTATGCCTACTGCCACAAGGCTTCTTTTTTGACTTACCTTCCTGTCCTTGATTTTCCTAACTTTTAAAAATCTTATGCAAAGTTTATAATGAAATTTTATTTTTCCAGACAACATGAATTTATAAGATGCCTTTATCACCGATGGAAACATTTAGTACTTGTACTTCTGTACTATATATTTTAATACATTTACATACAAATAAAATGTATTCTTACATTGTGGCTGGCTAACACCTTGATTTCTTTGCTGTACAGAGTCTTTCCCACAAATTGAGCCTCAAGCTGTACTTCGAGGTTTTCTAGAGTCAGCTTGAGACGGGGAGAAAAACCTCAAAACTGCACAGCGTGCATGGCTGGGGTTAGGATGGGTAAGAAATGCTTTGTATTTTTGTCTTCTGTTGTGCACTTCACTGTTGCTGCTCTGTGATTTCACGCGGTGTTTCACTGGGTGCGCTGTGCCCCTAGTCAGGACATGACAACAAAACCCAGGATAAACTCAGCTTTGGTAAGCGTGCGTAGTATGAAAACGGCAGAGATGGAAATGTAAACGAGGACTAAGCAGAGAAAAAACAAACCGTCGTTCTAGAACTGTGCTTAGCAAGCTTTTCTACTAACAGCCATTTCATAAGCACGTCAGTGGTTAATTATTTTTTTTAAGGCAATAGCAAATGGTTGGCTGAGCCCAGCTGACTAACAGAAGTGACTTTAGCAGGTAAGGTACAATTGTTTTCTGACCAAAGGAGATACTGACTTAAAGCAGTGAAGAATCTCCTCTCAACGTATGAGCCACATCTAGTTCAGGGATCAGTTAGTGAAAACATGCCAGGTACTGGCCTGACTTTTGGAGTAAAACATACAGTTCCGGTACTTAAAGTACAAAAAAGCTCTGACTCAAAGCACAGCAAGTAAACTGAAGCACTGACACCGAGTATGGAAAACTTCCTGTAACAGCTGGGCGAGCGACAGGAGGAGGGTGAGCATCTGAACAACCTCCATGGGCATTGTCAGCCCTTTGTGAACCGATGGTAAGAGCAGCAGGTGAGTGACTGCAGAACTGCCAGTGCTCAGCATGGCTGCAGCCCGTCTGCTGGGCCAAGAGACAGGGGAGGAGTTGTCCCGTGTAACTGCAGGGAGACGAAAATAACCACAGGGCCTTTGAAGCTGAACCGATTTGCTGCTGAACAGCTACAAGTGGCCAATTCCCAGCCCGCGCAGCTTTATGACAGCAGCTAGAAATCCAAGTCCACTCCGTCTTGCATCCTTATACTACAGATGTTAATTATTTTATATATGGACGTCACTTACTGAAACTTTAAAAAAAGCTTCGATATTAATATATATTAATATAATATATTAAAAATATATACATATAGTATATGACATGATATTAAATATGTTCTTTCTTTGATGGCATTTTAAAGCAATTTACTTACAGTAAAACCAAAAAACCCAAACCAGGCCTTTTAACTTCATGCAGCACCCAGGCACTGACATAAAGCTTGCCCGTGGAATATTAGAATGCAGCTAGGTACGTAATGAGAGAAAGCTCTGTTTTTCTAATCCATATAATTAAGACCCCCATAGACTGGATAATAATGATAAAGGAATTTATTTAGAAACTGGTTTTATTAACAAATAGAAGCCTTAAAACTAAAGGAAAAAAATCTCAATATACAAAGGTTTTTAGAAAAGACACAGTGAGCAGCACCCAGAACGTAAATAGACACTGGGAAGTATTTCATTTCTGTTCTCGTTCATGCTACTTTTGAGCTGTATTACGTACAACACTGCCAAGATTCGGCCAGTCCTTTAGATGCAATGACTTTTGGGTTGGTTGCCACGCTTTTCGTGGTATTGTGAGTCTTGTATATTCCAATCAGCCTGTCTGCAATCTCAAACATGTTGTTCCGCAGGGAGATGATGATAAATTGTGCGTTTTTCGTTTGCTCCTGAAAAATAAGTTATTTGCATTAGCTCACAGGATTTCAGACAGCTACGTTCTTGCATGGTGTCTGTATGCAGGTTTTAGGAGCTGTGGATACTTGGCGATAACTACGCCGATCAGTCACGGTGTCGTTAACAGATCTACAGCTGATGACTGCTCAGAACTGCACAACACTTAGCTTGCTTGGCTTTCAGCACAAAGCACTGCAGCTGACTTAAGCACGAGCTTCCCCTGTTTTCCTCTTTTACATGACCTGTTCAAGTGAGTTCAATTAAATATAAACTTTGTACATATATTAAATATAAAATATATACATATATATTAAATATAAGCTTTGTAGATGTGCAGTTCATCACAGTTTTAACGTGAATCCCACCAAGCTTACTGAAGGTGGGGGTTCTAACAAGGGCTGCTTTAGGGATGCAAAGGAAAACGAACCTGTCTCCACCCACCCTTTGATAAAGAGGACAAGCCTTGAAGACCTGTCGTTCTGGGACACTAAGGCACAAACAGGTAAAACACCTACATTTGGTAGCGCTTTAAAAATAAACCCACCATTTTTCTTTAGGAACCCAGGAGTAACAGTGTAAGTCCACAAGTGTGACAATAAGGCAGTGTTGAAGCAAAGATTAAAATAACAGGTGCAGATAGGTATTGTTAAAGTGCTTCCCTGATTTTAAGTAGCCAAGTCATAATCTTTGGCACTTCTGGGCTGTTCCCAAAAGCAGTGGTTATATGTTGGATAATTCTGAAAAGTTTAAATCAGGAATGCAGCCGTGTAAATGTTTGCTCAGCTTAAATACGGTGATGACAGAACTTTTAAAGGCCTCAAAGAAAAGGCACTGAGAGACACAGATCAGCGGAGCCTCCTCACTGAAACCTGAGGGAAACAGCTCGTGCTAAAAAAATGGAACCATAAAACCAAGGAACCTCGGCTGCACCTCAGAGTGAAGTCATGAGCTTGGGCATGTGAACACCTACACTAAGGGCATCTCAGCCAACAGAGCTGATCAGTGAAAGTGTAGTTTAAAGAGGAAGGAGTAATGCAAGGATAGGCTGGAACACAGCACCACCAGCAAGTAAACATCTGCTTAGTACAGAGTTACTGCACAGTTATTTGGAAATAGCACAGCATTCATAATATTTAAGTCTGCTTTGTAATTGTGATACCACTCTGCCTTTACGAGCAAAGAAGAAAAAAAATCTTAGGAAAAAAGAGACTATAGCAGTTCAATACTTACATAGATGTAAAATGCTACAATAGACACATTTTTGAAGTCAAGTGCTGCATCAATCTCGTCCATAAAATAAAGCGGTGTTGGCTTGTAATGATGAAGTGCAAAAACTAGAGCCAGTGAACTTAGAGTCTTCTCTCCTCCCGATAAGTTAAAGATCTTCTTCCAGCTTTTCTTTGGAGGCCGAACACTGAAACAAGTTGGAGTTTGTACATTATTTCAGCTATTCTCTGGGGGAGGCCTAACGCTTAAGAATTGCTATTTAATTATCTTTCAAAAGTGCTATTCTATTAAGTAATGAACCTACTCTTAGGACCACTTATGACAGAACAACCCCACTTACCAATATGACTGACATAATTCCCTAGGCAGACTTAAGTGACTTGGGAATTAACAAATCTGGGAAATTACTTCAAAGTCTAAGCTTTCTAACTGCTGCTAGTTACTTATTTCTCCAAGTGAAACGAATCTCTTTCTTTTTCAATGCTAAAAAGTTTTGGCTTCTGTCAGCATCTCCCAGCATTTGCTATGAAGTAAGACTACGCTGGTTTGCTGAGGACCACAGAAAATTTACTTTAAAGAAAGTCAAAAGAAGCAATACAGTAAAAGAATGACAGCACTATCAAGTATTTTGACAAACCTGAACATGATTCCCTCGGAGAAGGGATCCAGACTGTCTACAAGTTCCAGTTCAGCATCTCCTCCCAGAGTAAGCATCTGGTAGTTTTCCTTCAATTTATTCGTTATTACGTTGAATCCTGCCATAAATTCATTTAGCCTTTGTTTCCGAAGATCTTCAAAAGCTTGTCTGAATTTGTCTCTCTCGTTGGTAATTTCATCCAATTCAGCCACACGTTTCAAGTATATCTCTTCCTGTAGAAAAAAAAAGAAACACAAAATAAAAAAATTGCAGTTAAAGAAGCTCTATTTTAGATTTTTAAGCTTTTTTTTTCTTTTTTAATATCATTTGAAAACTCATTTTCCCCCGAACGACTAACAGCTTTGAAACAAAAAAATAGATGAGAACAAACCCTCCCTTTTTTATTTGTTCACTTCTGAAATGGACTCCTACAGTCATTTAATTAACTTGAAGTCCTCATTAAACAACGAGTGTCTATTTTAGTAGCTCTGTGCTTCAGGTAACCTTATGGCTCATGAACTCTCTGCTCGTAAAACTATGTGTAGCTGGTGTAGATCATCTCTCAAACATTCTGCAGGAACATTAAAATCCTTCTGGCTCTGCATTTAAAAATAACTTATTTTGTCTTTATATTTACTGCCAGCAATGATAAGGATCTTTATATTTTTGTGAGGTAGCTCTAGAGAGAAGATAGAAAATCGTCATTTAAAAAAAAATTATCTGTTGAACGGTCCAGCAGCTGGAAGCGAGCATCATGAGAAGAAAAAAATCTTAGTACGGTGTGCATCTGTCCCGTCAAAACCAGTTGACTCTAAATAAACTTTCACAGAAGGAAATTGTCTTCACCTAGCATCTATGGCATCAAATATACCAGCAGTCTGTAAGCTCCTCCTTTCCTGTATGGAAAACATAACGCCACGTACAGAGCCTTGCGGCTCGGAGGGGCGTACCGTATCAATATGTGAATCCTACCACTACACGACGGTAATTCAGCTTACCTTCTTCCTGTATTCTGCAATAGCGCTAAGGTTTGGTTTCATTTCGTGACACTGGGCTTCTAGGAGAGCTATCTGATTAGTGATGATATCTGGATCCTTGATAGCCTCAAGTTCTTCTTGACTGAGCACTGGAAGTTCTTCAGGTGGCTTATCTTCTATGGTGTGCAGTGATAATTTTGATATCTAAAATTCAAAAACGGTTACAAGAAAACTTTAAAGATCACATCAGTTATCACATGAACATGTTTCAATAACATTTTCTGCATTAGTATATAGTGAACCTTCGAGACATTCCAAGTTTCTTCACTTAATTCTCTTTAAGATGCAAGAAAGACAACAAATATCCTTTCACCCTCTTGTGTTCCTGAAAATCATACACATCGTTCTTAGAAATGTGATATTTCTCTGCAATAGCACCAGTAGCAGATACCAAGGAGATCATCTCTCCTTTCCTGACTCCACAGAACTTTAACAACTGTGTATTTCATACCTTGTGTGTGCAAGATGGAAAAGTTTCCCGGATTACCTTTGCTTGCTGGGATAGCTGCCCTCAAATGTACAAGGGTACAAAGGGCACTGAAAGATCTGCTGGTCTAGATCCTTCTCTATCAGATTTAAATTTGGAGTAGAAGTACGCATAATACAATGACAATGTATCTTTATGATCTCCAAAATTCCAACTAACACCAATAAATCATGAGCTAAATAACATTTGTTGCCTAAACTATCTGTTTTCTACTACACGGTAACATATTAGTCTTTTGGGATCTCATAGATCAAGTTCTCTGAAGTAAACGATTCCCTTACCTCTTTCTGCCAGTATTTGATCTTTGATTGGTGTGTAGAAATATGACCATCAATTTGTTCGATTTTCAGTTTTATACTGAGAGCTTCCTTTTGAAGCGCATATTCGTCCTCTTGAATAGCACTTATCTCCTGGAGCAAACCGCGATGCTCCTCCTGAACTGCTGGCAGTGCTTCCTGCAGAAACGACAAAAGAAATGCGTTACTCAGGTGCCTGCGAAGCATTACCGGTTTCTCGGGTTTGTTTTCACTGTATTATTCACAGAGCTTACTCTCCACAGCCTTAAGTGTTGATGTAACCAAACACACACTTGTAATTAGGTTGAGCTGATCCCTGAATTCTGGAACACCACTTGTGAAAATATGCCACAGATTACGTTTTTAATCTAGATCTGGATTAAACAAATCCTTACCTGAAGATCAGACCATTCACTAGGACCGTTTTATTTTTTATTTATAGATCACCTTTCATTAATGATTATTTTTCATTAACGATTAATTTTGTAAGAATGCACACAATATATTGTTGGACAGAGAAAAGAACATTCTTTGCTGTTTAATTCCCATACGAATTTTTGGAGAATGAGTAGTAGAGTAACTTAGAAAAAAGGCATTTTAGGACAGTGTCGTCAAGTCTGAAGCTCAATTAGCTATGGGCTAATGCAACCAAGCCATTTACATATTGCTAGGCCTGCCTGGAACGTCTCAGGATGAAGTTTAACAGACATCAGCCATTAGGACACGTTTGGCACAACAAATACTATCTACAATTTATTTCAGAGTGCATTCTCTAGGAAGAAACACACCAAATTAACAGTATGCTTACTTCTGCTTGCCTGCGGTCATTCATAACCTCGGTGGCTTTGTCTTCTAGCACAGTCAGCTCTTCTGTTAAGTCTTTAATTTCTTTCTCATTATCTTCAATTTCCTTCTCAGTGCGGAGAACAGCCTCTTCAGACTTTTTCAGGTTTCTGAATGGATACCAAGATGTTTGTGTACTTTACATGAGTGCAAATACGACATAATGTAATCCAGAAACACCATCTTAGAAAGCTTGTTCGCGAGCTGCTGCTAACCCAACACGTTATAAATAGTCTCAGTTTGAGGTAAGTCAGTTTAGAGAAAGAGTTTATGACCTCCTCCCCTCAGTTTTCCTCTAGCCATAAAGAAGCGAACACACCTCTCCTCTGGCCTGACAAATCTCCCCCGTGAAAATGAAGACTTAACAGTAGCCAGCCGTGACTTGTGGCTATACAAAATTGCTAGGCTTTAACACTGAACACATCGATGTCTACCATACCTTTGTGCGCTCTTGATTGCCACTTGGGCTTTAGTAATGGCTGAAGTATGTTCGTCTATTTCTTTGCTGATCTTATCAAGTTTGTCTTGGTGTACTTTAAGTTTCTGATTATTGGTATCAATTATGAGCTTGTGTAATCTTTTAACTTCGCTTTCCATTTTACCAGCTTTTTCAGCAACACGCTCATAATCTGTCACAAACAAGATGGGGTTAATGTCACGATGCTGTCTGGAGGAGCACCAGGCTGCAATACATCAACGTTCGCGTGACTAAAAGCTCTGCTGTGTTAATATCTTGAGTACATATTGCTTTGTATTCCAAAAACTGCTTTTTTAATGTGGCAACAAGAAATACTACCCACATCCTTCTGACAACTGTTATACCACCAAAGCATTTTTGGTGTAAAGCATCACTGTAATGTTTATTATCCTTAAATACATGTATAATACAGGAGCAGCAACGCGTTCCAAGCTCATTCTTTGCATTCCTTTAATTGGAAAATGCTCAAAGGGGCAAAACTGTAAGAACTAGTCACCGCTGTTCAGTAGCTGGTATGACCATGCAGCTACATTCGTGCTGGATAGTACGATGGCCTACTCCACCTTCAAGGTAGATCCGTTTCCTTGTTCAGCTTATGCTTACAACTCAACAAAACCATCCTGGTGAGTTGAACAGCTTTCAAAAATTAAGATACCTGGCACTGTAGTATTTGAAGGGGAAAACTAAATAAAGTAAAAGTCTCACAGTAAGTTTGCTACAGATTTATCATTTTCTTTTGGGGACAGAAGAGGAAAAGCAGGGAGCCTTCAAAGGCAGAGGGCAGTCACCTCTCCAGAGGACTGCACAGGTTTGTGACTTTACATCCTATGGCAGAAATATTCAAGAAGATATTTATAACCTCAAACAAAGCCGTGGCATTTGCTCCTTTAAATGATCATAACTACATTTTTTATGCATAATCCCTCTCTCCACAACAAGTACCTTTTTTGTAACCATCAAGGATTTTTTCCAATTCCTTCTGTTTGTTTTTGTCCGGAGCAGCAGCAATTACGTTTGCTTCAAGTTCCTTAATTTGGCCTTTTAGAAGAACCTCTTGCTCAGAATAATTCTACGGAAAACACAGCAGTGTTAGAACTCCACGCTTTAAAAAAGATCTTTGATACTGACAAGGACTGTAATAACTGAGGCTGAGAAACTCTTCTCCTGCACATGCATGGAGAAGCCAGACAGTGCCTCAATAAGAAGCTTGTTCACCTGGATACTCGCTGTATACTTTTCTAAAGTACTTCTCATTTCCTGAACATTCTGGCGTAGTTTTGGTACATCTTCTTCGAGCTGCAATTTCTCTTCTGCACACTCTTCTGCTCTTTTGGAGTCCTTCTGCAGCTGAGATTCCATTCTGCTGATCTACACAAAAATGAGATGTGATCACTTGCCTCGTGTCACCACCACAAAACGCAGCACGTTCTCATTCATGTGCCAGGCAGTCTATGATTTCTTAAAGCATGAGATGAAAGTGAAGTCAAAACTTGAGAATTTGCTGTAGCTGGACAGAACATGAAGGCCAACTGCTGAGAAGATCAGCGAGAAGTGAAATAAAGAGGAGCAAGCATAAGGAAAAAGAAGCTGTAGGATCCCTGTCAAAATAGCTTGTGATAGAAAATTGCTTCACGGAAATAAAACAAGATTAAGCTTGGAAAGCTTAAGTCAGTAGTGAAGGCAGAATCCAAAAAAGATGCAAGCAGAAGCTAGATGCGATTTCTATTGTTCTTTAACTGGTAAGATTTGTTGCTCGTTGGATTTTGTGGTAAGCTGGTGTTAGGAAGACAGGCTTCTGCGTGCAGTCACTGACTACGAGACCAAGTCTTGAAATTTCCCTTCAAGAGTAGGAGTAAGGGTACATTTCAGACCTCAGCCCATTTTCTTTTTCTACATATAAAGAAGTGTCTTCTAGGCACAGACACAAATGTACTTCAGCAAACTGCTGTTTCTGTGTCCTCAGAGGTAAGCAGATATTCAACCCTTGTTCAGAATAAATTCAGAAGGCAAGCAGTATTTTGATTTTTCAAAAATATTCCTGACATAAAAAAATTGAAGAAGAATTCTGCCACTTCCTGAGAGATCTTATGTTACAAAGCAATGGACCAAAGCTGTCTTTCTGTGCTGCTGAGCTCTGCAGTGCAACTGTGCCTTATGGTCTGTCTCTTCCACAATCTCACACCTACCTTCAATTAATTTCCATGCTATTAAAAGGCTGCACTATGGGACTAAAAAAGAGGCATACAATGGTAGGAGCGTGAACAAGTGTGGGTAAGCATGCTTCAGCTTGAGAAATCACTCTCAGTGTGTCTTGCATCTTGGTAACTACTCACACGGATTTAAAAGGACATAGGGCGTATGCGTACGAACTGGCAAACATAAGGAACTTGAAGAAATTCCACTTTGAATTAAGATTATGCACTAACCTCTTCTTCTGAAACATCAATTACAACCGAGGAGCCCATTCTGCCCTTTATTACTTTATTTCCACCACCAGTCATTGTTCCTAAAGTGATAAAGAGGAAAAGAAGTTAGCCTACTAGTTTTGCATAGCTTTCACCTACGAAGCACTGAATATCTAAGTGTAAGTTTGCACTTAAATACCTGATTGCTCAATGACTTCCCCTTTCAACGTTACAACCCTCCACCTTTTATCTTTTTGGAAGGCTATTCTGGAAGCGTCTTCCAAGGTATTAACTACTAGGGTATCACGTAACGCGAAGTAAAAAGCCACGCGAAAGGTCTCGTCTTCTATTTTCACCATATCAAACAACCGAGGAACGTTTTCAGGGGTTGGGATTTTTTTAAGATTTTTTTCCCATACAGCCATCTACATCAAAAAAAGTAAACAAATGAACGAGAGGATAAATTACGAAGTCATTTCATTATCGTAAGGTACGTTAAGGCTTTAAAGCAAATGTAATCATTCTCTAGTTAAGTGTAACAATACTTCTCAGAATGGTAATTAACTGTAAAGCTTCCTTCCTCGGGGATCTCTACTTGCAGCATAATTAAAAATTCACTGATCATTCATTTGTCCCTTTGCTAGCCAAAATTGTTGCTTAAGTTTCATAGTTTCCAGTTGCTACGTTACCAGGATTATTAAGTTTGCTCATTTATGAAAAAATGAATATAAAAATTACATATATAATATATATAAATAAAAATAATAGACTAAAGGACACGCCAAATATTTGTTGTAGACGTGCAGGTATCCAAAAAGCTTTGTAATTCTCTGCAATTAAAATTTGTTGTTGGCTAGTAGAATATTCTAAGGTACCAACATCCTATTAAAATGTTTCCTATTCTACCTTTAGGTGTATTAATACGTATGCAGTGTGATATATCAATGTAAGTCATATTTATACGTATAGATATCAATACATATCTGCAGCATAAAGTATTACCTCTGCCCCTTAGGGTACATCAGCAACATAATTTGTTTTGCCAGGGTGCCAATACTTACCTTGTCCAAGGCTATAAATGTGGCAACTCCAATTCCTGTTTTCTTTAAGAACTCCACACATTCCTGTGCAATATCGATTGTATCGACAACGATGTAGTCTAAGGCACTACAAGACGATGAAATAGCAACATCATACTTTTCGTCGATGGCTCCCAAGTCTCCCTAATAATTGAGAGGTGGCAGGGGAGAAGCAGAAGTACTCTGATTAGCTTGGCATCAAAGTTTTGTCTAGGTATTGAGAGATAAGACCAAAACTTTACATAAAAATGAAATGAGATGAAAACAAATTATAAAACTGTTTTTTTTTTTGTCAAAGAACTTAAACCTTAGTTAAAATTTGCAAATTAGTATCACACCTGACCTCTCCTCCGCACTGCTCCTATATTTCTCATGTACTTGTTTCCATGACAGAAGATAAATTTAGAGCTTCACAGTAATTCTGGCAAAGCAATGTGGTAGCACGTATTTACTGTCTGTAGACAAAGGTAAATTTGACGTGCCAGTATTTTCGAGGCAGCCCGGCCTAACAAAATCATTTCATATATTCTGCGTGTGGTTCTACCATTGCTCAGCTAGGCCGGACCTGGCATTTACCAAGTGGATGGTTACCAACTAATTCTACCTTCTGGGGTACCAGAAGATAAAAACACCACTCCACTTCTCTGGCATAGGTAAACCTAATGATCAAAGGAATCAAATCACCCCAGCTGTCAATCACAGCCCAAACACAGAGGCACAGGCAGGACCAAAGCAAGGGCAGGTTACATGGCTTTGTTAGTGTACTTGGCTTGAACATAAGCTTCCTCACAGCCTTTCCTTAGTCCCAAGGATAGTGAATTTCTAGAATCTTTTTTTAAATTATTTCATTTATACCAAGCCCACAGGATTTGCAACTCTGTCCAAATTAATAAGAGAATCGAGGAGTTCTACCTTTTACTTATTTACACAAAAAATACTCTGTCACCATAAATTTTACGACTAAATCTATAACGGCCTTTTAAAAATTACCAGTCTTCCGTATATTCCACGAATATTTCCAGACTTCTTCTGCTGAAGCAGAGCCTCGAGCACTTTTCCTCGACTGCGATTTTGTGCTAAAGAACTTTTGGCTTCTTCTACTTTTTGACGCAGATTTAGAACAAGATCCTTCATTTCTGTTTCATCTCTTCCCAGCTTCTCAAGCCTGTTCTCTTTCTAAGGGTTAAAGGAAAGACGTTATCTTAGCATCAGAAAACCGACTGGATTCAAGGACGCCTAGATTCATCATTGTGTAAGCAATGAAAGCAGCTATTGACAAGGAGAGGTGGCAAAACCAGAAGAATGGCTCATGGCTGGGATTTGGTATATTTTGATATGGTACAACAGCTTAGGAATTGCGCTTAGAACAAGGTATCGGGATTTTTTTCTGTGGGGAATGAGAGTGGAGCAAGAAGTGAAATTCAGATGGCTCTGAAACACCATTTATTTACCTCACCATGTCTAATTATTATATTTAAATTGATCTCCTTGCTGAGATGCACAGAATTTAATTTCCCGTACTTAATGTTAACATTTTCTTAATGCAAAACACATTCAAAAGCAGAGACTTAACTTCACTTAACTGAGTATCCAAACATTTTTAATCATTTTTAATGCTATTTTATTGGAGGAAGATTTACATTTATTTTCGCCATGCTAACTGCTAAAACAAACAGTAGGACTTTGGTTTCTATATCACAGCATCGAATTATAACTCAAAGAAAGTTCGGTCTCACCTCCTTTAATTCCTGCTCAGCTTTGGGTAATTTTGCAGTTATGTCTTTGATAGCAGCTTTCCTTTCTTTAAGAGTTTCAGAAACAGACGTCAGAGTCTCCTTTGCCTTATTTAAGTGAGACACAGCAGTGTTGTGACGGCTGAGGTAGATATCAAGCTCTGACTGTGCTACGTCCATCTCCGAACGTGCCTCATTCACCGTTTTATTGAACTCCATAAGCTCCTTCTCTTTGGCCTGCAGAAACAAACGTTACAAGTCAAAACAGAGAGCTGTGGAATTTATTATGCCAATCATGCTATATGAAAAAATGATGACAGAACAGGCACGTTCCTTTTAGTAGTACAAAGTAGATGTGAAATCTGTTAGTTAAATAGAAGAACAAATCTATCTGAATTTATCAACAAACTTGGGTAATACAGTGAAGTCAAAACAGTCCCAACCTCTTTTTCTTCCTGAATTCCTTTTGTTTCTTTCTTAAGGCTATTTATAACCTGCTTGAGTTTTTCTTCTTCTTCGTCTTTTGCCTTTTCAAGAAGCTCTTTCTTAGATGTTGCCTCGCTGATACTTTTTTCACTGTTAGAGGATGCATTTTTCAGTTCTTCTACCTACAGAAGGAAAAGATTTTTAACTTCCCCACTGAAACACAACGCTTTTGCCTTATCTTTAAACCTCGATTTTCAGTTTCTATGTGGAAGCCAAATTGTGAAGCCCAATAGGCTGACTCTGCCTGGCATTTCTAAGTGCTGAATGAAAAGGGAAAATGGCATCAGTACGTGACGAAGAACCACACACATACACACACACACACATATATATATAAAATACGTATCCTGCGGATTGCCTTATGCTCCAGTAATCAGCATGCATCTTGCAGTTATCACTTCGTCTTCCGCATGCTGCAGGCTTCTATATTCTGTCTAGTTACATGGCATCTTATCTTCTTTTGGACAGCAGGCTAAGTTCAAAAGAAGATTCCTTAAAGGTACTGACAAGCTTCTCTCACCGTTTCAGAGGCACATTGGGCAGGAATATGATTAAGAGAACCCAAAGACTTTTGAATTCAATCAGCCTGCATGGTGTGGCAGTACCACATTAATGAAGATCACATTATTTTTTTTTAAGATTAGATTCATTGTGGCTCTAGCAGGAGGCCTGGATTTTACTTACAAGGCTTGTTCACTTGTAGAGCCACACTGTAGCTTCACGCATAAGAACAAAAGTATTTGAAGCACAATAAGGCTGAATTCTTATATACCCACTTTCAAAAGGGTATTTTTTGATTCAGTGTGTGATTTAAGATCTAAAACAAATGGTAGCAGCCAACTTGATAAAATATATCCATTAAGTTCACGTAATTAACTATGGAAAGAGAAAAAATGTTTAAAAGGGTAAAAACTGTAAGAACAAGAAATAGCCCTGTAATCCCAACAAACATGGCAATATGATGCTTTTCAAGACAAGAGACCACTCAACAGAACTGAGAAGCAACAGGAAAGCTTCTGACTTTGTAGGCAGGAAAGAGCCTGGTACTGCTGGCCAGTCTCCCACAGTAAGATGTGCAAGGAACAGTTATTTAAGGGATAAAAAAATGCATCACAGTTTTGCAAACAAAAACCCCAGCTGCCAAATGGCAGAAAATATCTGGCTGAAAAATGTAAAACATTTTTATGTCTTTTTTGTTGTCTGAAGTAGAATTGGTGTCCTTTTTTTACCTTTATCCAGCTTCACAAAAATGTTCTTATCTACAGCAATCAATTACATTTCTTTAAGTAAAACAAGTTGTAGCTCACACTACCTTTTCTTTGTCCTTCGGAAGTTGCTTTTCCAGTTTTTTCATCTTGCTTTTAGCATGTTTTAATTTCTCCCTTACTTTAACATCCTGCAAATCCAACTCGGTAAATTTTGTTTTACTTTCCTCCACAAACTTTGTAATTTTTTTGAGTTTCCTAGAAGGGAAAGAATTATCGATTCTGTATCTTAAAAAAAAAAATAATTTCAATAGAGCTTGGCTTGGTGAGCACACAGGATTTAAAACAGTACTAGGTCAGTCTTTGTGAAAAACAATACCTAACATTTACCATGTTCACAGTGTTTTCCTGAGGTAAACGTTGATTAATCAGCAAAGATCAACTAGTAAAAGCAATATTAAAGACATTTTCAGAAACTTTATCTTTTTCTACAGTAATATTTGTGATTCACATCTCTCTCAAATCACTATGGTCTCAGAGGATGAGATGGTTCATACTGTAGCCAGACTGAAGAATAGTACCCAGATAAATCAATTGTAGGGAAATTCAATTCAAAGATTAGAGTTTTATACAGAAATCAGAGAAAAATACCTACCATTCATGTACCAAAGCATTATTGTTATGTATATAAAAAACTGAAACAAAATTCCAATTATTTTTCTGTACAGTTAGCATAAAAAAAGAAGTGTGTACTTCTATGTCCATAAAAAAATGGATATTTTCCTATTGTTAACTGTGGATATTACACAGATTTCTCTAAGAGAGGCAACCTCTGCACCAAATCAATCCAATGAAAATACTAAAGTTTATTTCTGTGTAAAATACCACTTGATACATGCCAGAAAACCTTTATGTATACTATAAGTGACTCAGGGGACCCGCTAGGATCATTGAGTCCAACTCTTGGGAAAATCTGATTGTTTTTTTTCTGAAAACGCTGGTAATTCTAACACCATACCTATGCAGAACATATAAAACACAGTACCCCTAGCTCGTGAATCCATGCCTAAAGTACTTACTTTTCAAGTTCTTTTAAAGCTTTATTCTTGGCTTTCATTTCATCTGCAAGTTTGCTGCTCTTGTCATTAATATCTTTTGTTTCTTCCTGTGTTTTTTCTTTCTGCATTTCCAAATCATTTATTCGTTTCTGCAGGTCATAGCTAGAAAAAAAAAGTATTACAAAAACATCATTTTTCAATAAAATCAACATTCTGAATGTATATTCCCAACAATCTGATGTATAACAAAATGATTGTCAAATATTATATCCCAATATCCATTAAATTTGCCAATTTAATTCAAAACAATTTTGACATTTCAGATAAAAATAATCTACTTCTAAATCTAAATTGAAGTATAAAGCTGTAAGAGGTTAGTCTGCCAAACCAGCGTTGTTTGTAAGAAGCTGGCAAGCAGGTTTTCTTTTGTTTTCAAGTTTTTAAAGAAAATGATCTATCGTTATTTGAGAATTAACTTTGTCACTTGAAGCTAAAATCACTAGCCATATACCATTCAACTGACTTTGAATAGCTGAAATATCTGTTAAGAAAAATGAAAAATTTTTTATTACAGATATGGACGCAGAGTTTAATGCCACCACTACCACATTAAAGCCAGATCTAAGCTTCAGAAAAGTACTTACATATAGTATTGACAGATTTTATTCTTTTCTTTAAACATTTTATTTTCCAAAGAGAGAAATTCAATGGCTTTATTCTTGTCCGCTTCTAAAGCATCCTTTTCTTTTTCCACCATTTTAATTCTATTTAACTGGAGAAAACAGACAGTTAAAGCTGATTTTAATGCGAGGAGGCAGAAGAACAAACTGTGAGAAAAATAAGCTCCAGACCCTTTATAACACACAGATAACACCTCTGGAGAGATGCAGTCCCACAAGTAACTCTGCAAGTCTATTTATTACTGCAAACCTGAAATAAGAGATCAGTATTTCCTGAGCAGAGACTACATTTTTAGGGCAATTCAAACAGTAATTTAAAACTGAAAAGGAATCCTATGGATGCTAGGAACAGTTCAGGCAAAGCAAGGAAAAGTAGGTGAGCAATAAAAAGGAGTTACACAGACAGTCTGTACCTATTTTCACTAGCCCCTTTCAAGTTAAATCCTGTGACTACATCTTTTGTTTTCTTTTACAGCTTAAGAGAAAAAAGTGTAAAACATACTAGGATTTACCACGGATACATGAAGTGAAATAAAAACGAACTTTGATATTTTACTACTTCTAGAACTAAATGCATAAATAGGATGCTATGAAAGCAATTTCTGCAACAGATCTGTGCAGCTCAAGTCACGACTCATTTTCTGTAAGGTTCCTCATGCAGCTGGGTGTGCATCCCGGTGGCAGTGCTGTGTTTCCCCCCTACTTCTCCTATTTGCTGTTTCACAATAGGGCTCAGGCAGGGCTGTATGTGTATGTATTCAGCTAACGCCAATCTGTTTTGCTATTCAGTCACTGATCAGAAGCATTTAACACATGCAGATGTGATCAGAGACGTTCAGCACGTAGAATCTGTTCCAACTCATGCAAACCTTTGGGAATCAGAAGCCAACAGCTATGTAAGTGTTTAAAGGAGGGCAACTGACATTGACTGCCCGCTTTTATTCATGACAGAAATATCAAATGCAATAAAGAGTTAAGTTTCACGGTACTTCTACTGTTGTAAAGGGTGCCAAATCTTTAACCAACAAGGCTTTATGTTAACTTCTCGAAAAGATCTAATAATGAAACACTGAAGGATTGTATCTTCAATTTATAATTCAAACCAAACTTTATGTGACTCACCTTTTCTCCTCTCTGTTCATTTAAAACCTCTACTCTGCGACACAGAGTTTGGATAGGTTCTTTCAGTCGTGCAGACCCTATCAAGTCTTCCAAGTATTCGAGCATGCCTTCGTCATGTTCGGTCTGGCCTTTCGGTTTCATCATTGCAATCTGTTCAACTTCCCCCTTGGAAAAGAAAAGTTTAATATTTTCTTAACTCTTTTTCCTGAGGGAAAGAGTTAGCTTTCTGAAAACACACAACCGCCTTTGGAACGCACGTATACGGCTGCATCCTAAAATTATGAAAGAACAAAACAGCGCAGCAGTCAGGACTGATCGCAGTCACAACACATGTGGGAGAGATCAAAATGAACAGATTTCCTCCAAGCAGTACACGATGATGTGCATGAAAAACAGCATCTCTTTTGAAGCCCACAGTCAGCTCTAAATTTTGCTTCATTGCTCTAAATATTCTAAATGTTTTCCCCCAACCTAAAAAAAGAAGAAGAGAATAAAGCATGCCCTCTAGGTCATGTAGCACCCAATAGTCGTTAATCAGGATTGAAGTCCCCGAAAGTTCCCTTCAGAAAACAGAAGGTCCACAAAATCATGTCTCATGGATGAACTGGACCTGTAATTCATATAACTGAGACTTGATGGTTAGAAAAAAAACACTTTAGGTATTAGACTTCACTTATTTCACTTTCCTGTATGTACAGCATTAGCTTTACATTATGAAGCTGACCAGTAACAGTAATTTGATTTTTACAAAATAAGATTTAACAAAGATTAAACTGAGACAATGACGGTTTATTTTACTGATGTTAGCATTAGCTGATTAAAAAAAAGTATTAAAAAAAAAATCTGCTCTAAGTATTTTATGCTTAGGACAGAGCAGCATGAAATCTTCAAAGTACGGATTATATTTTGTAAATTGCCTGCCATATATCAGAAGATAAAGACATGAAATTGAATATACGCATATTGAAGTTATTTACAAAGCAATAGATGTGACGAAAGCTGCAAAAGTTAAATAAAGAGAAGACCAAGCACAAACTACTCACTCCTCAAAAACTTGGAGAGCTAGGCAGACAAGAGACAACTCTGTTAAACAGATACACAATATTGCAGGATTGTATCGGCCTTGGTGACACATACTTAAACCCGTGAAATAACAAGTTCTAATATGATTTGAGTTTAGTTTTAGAACTAAGATTTTAAACCAAGATTTATATTCTAGCATCCACTCTATGTACGTAAAAAAGGCCCGTAGGTCAACGTCCACAGACAGAAAATGCACTCGAGAATTTAGTTGTCACTGTTTGCTGCTTGAGCTGCAGCCAAGTCTCTGCAAAGTATGGATAGGGACAAAATTCTCAAGAACACACAGAAGATGGAGTGAATAACAAGCCTGCTGGAAAACCAGAAGGGACTGCTTTGACAGAAGTCGACAGTGGCGAGGATTTCTAGGCCAGCATCGTGAATCAGAGCTGTAAGCAGCTAAGAGAGCTGAGGACTGGGTACTCCTGGAGGCTGACTAACGAATGCACTAGAATTTTTTGCCAAAGTAACTTTGTTCCACTTACTCAGTACACAATGACACCTAGTGGCCCTGTTTTTCTTCCAACCCGTAAATACCATTTGGCTGAGTAGAAGGGAAAAAGTGAAGTTTTGCAAATTTTGCAAACTGGGAACTAGTAATTCCTCACGCATAAGAAATTCCCATGTTAAGCTAAAACACAGAAGACAAGGTGTTTTTTTATTACTATTTTAAAATTTAAAATTAATAAATTAAAATTATTACTATTTTAAAGTTCTAGAAGTTAAATGCACTTAAGCTATTATTTTTTGATAATTACTGTTCTTAACAAGTGTGAATAGGTTTGTCAAGTGTCCTCGTTTCAATTAGGACAGGGTTAATCTCATTTTTTACTTCTTATGAGTATTGAAAAGGCAAACAATTTGTTTCCTAATAATTGCAGCTGCATTATGTACAACTCCATTTGTTTCCTTGCAACATAAGCATGATTTCTCTACCCAAATCACCTGTCAGTGCCATGCTGCTCGTGGGTAGGGCACTCATTGTAACCTCCTAAATTTCTGCAGAATTGTCACATAAATTTCCATTCTGTTTCTTCTTGCATTGTAATTGATTCCTCTGTTTACATCCAAGAAAAAATTGTCACTAAACATCCATATTCCGTGTTATACACCTTCAAAGTAGGTACTGCAGTTTGACTTTGCACTTGCTTGATATGTTTAATGATATAGCACATTACTAATGAAGCTTAACCCTACGGTATCTGAGTCTATAATCTCATAATTTAAGAAATCAGAGGTCTGGTGGTCTACATGGTGAATAAATACATCACCACATCACGAGGAGCACAACTTTACCCGTGAGTAAAGTTTAGGCAATGCATGCAACAAAATTTTGAGAAGTTGAAGTGAATTGGGTACTGGTGAGAAGACGATAAACACAAACCGAACTTGTTGGGCTGAGCAGTGCCAATTCTATATGCAAGTCCTCTGCCTTAAACAAAAAGGCAACTAGTTTAGAATGACATATTCTTCAGATCTTATGCAAAGAGATGCAGATAGTACTAGGTACTTAATTTTTTTAATTCTTTTCTTATGAAGGTTAAAAGTGAAAACATTTAGACTACTTACATGAAAACTGAACCCTAAGACTATGAAGCATTACTTAATATTTCTCACCAAGTTTTATGTTAAGAAATCAGTTAGGCTACCCCTATAGTTAGCATGCTAAGAAATCAGGTATTCAGTAATTAAATAAAGGAGACTGAAAAAGTTGTACCTGCTCTTCTTGCAAGTAGTCATGACAACGAGCAACAGGAGAAAACGTTTTGCAGCTCTGCATTCTGTTAAAACTCGACACAGTCAATTTAACTGTTCTCTAACTTTTTAAACACTTGATCCACTATTATCTGCACTGTATCAGAAATATATCCTCCTTCATTTATCTAGTAGAAGATCTTTCAAAACACGGACAGCATTTCTGAAAGTGAAACTAAGAAGACAGCAGGCAGACATTTGTTGAAAAGAAGCACGCCCAAGCATGTTTTCATAATGTAGCTGTCACACCTACACTTGAGAAGTCTCAAAACTGACCAGCAGGAAATCACATTACCTATTTGCCTCAGCTACCTTCCTCTCGCTTGCAGGCATGAATTCACGAGGGGAGAGGGAGCAATGTGCAAAAAGTTCATCCTCTGTTTGAGAAGACAATCAAAATGGATGTTAATATTGAGAAACTGGTGACGCTGACAAACAGCTAACAGGGGACAAAACATCCTTCTTGTATATGTGCATACATGACATACAAAATGAAACATACACCCGAAATACATACATACAAGTATATATGAGAAGTACAAAAACCCACCCAATATCCAGTTAACCTTTTGAGAAGGCTGCACATTCAGTGCAAAATTTGTAATATTGGGGCATTTTGATGGAGAAAACAAGTCAATCAGCGTAAAAAAAATTCTGACAGCTGTGGCAAATAATCAGAAAGCTCGTGTGACATGGCTACCAAATTATATATTAAAAGAAGCAAGAACATTTATCACTTGAAAGCCATTTCCTCTAGTCCAAATCACAAGGAATAACTTCAAGGAGTTTTGAAATAGAAGACTGTGCCTTCCTTTGCACAGCTGAACACTCAAGGAGTTGAATTATTTCACTGCCACGATGTTTAAGATACTTTCTAAATGTAAATTTCTATTGTAACATTACAGAGAAAAAGGCAAGTAAATTGTAAAAGCCTTTGAAAACCAATGTAAGAGTTTCAAATTAACTATTTGAAACCAATGCCTCAGGTAAGGACGCTGAGGGGGTCAGCCCAGGGTGGAGAAGCTCCAGTAAATACCCTAGGCAGGAGAGCCTGGACGTGCTCTGCCTGTCGAGTTCAAGCCCATGAGGACACGGTGGGTGCGTACCCATAGGGATGTCTGATGAACTGCCAGAAGTGGTGCCATGATCACTGTGATTTATGCTAATTAGGGTTATCAGGCTGCCAAGTCAGGGGTCTGTCTCTTTTGAGTTCTGTGCCTTTCAGTAGAAGTTGAACTTGCATCCTTTGAGTATTTGGGGAACGCTATACGTTCAGTGTAACCTATCTAATATAGGTTGACTCCATTAATTTTCAGTTTTCACACTCCATGCACTCTTCTTATGCATGTTAGACTAAAATTCTCACCAGGGCAAGCACATCTCAGATAGTGCAGGCAGCCTACTTGAGAGGTCACTCCACAGCTCTATGCCCCTTTCTAAAACCAATTTGTGCAGGGCAAGAATTTCACCTGCCACATAACCCTCAAAAGGTGGGAAAATAACACGCCTAAACTCTCCTAATTTCTTAGAATTACTACCTCTGTTTTCTCTAAAATCATACATTCAGTTCTTAAAACAGCTAATTCCGCAGAGCAGAAAGTTTTAAATCAGTTTACCCAGTGTTTATCCACATAAAGATTTGATTTTTAAGCAAAGTCAGGCTGCTCTGACCCATTCATTAAGCTGCCTTTCTGCAACTCTTACCACTAGTCCTGAAATCAGAGGTTTTTCACTTTTGCAGTTGATTGTTGGTTGTGGCAGACAGTAGCATCATGTTCCTGCAACCTCCCTTTAGACTGAGAGGAGGGTCTGTGAATTGAAACACTAGTCCTAAAGCTAGTAAGTCTGACCGGTGGGTGTAACGTACTAGTCCTAATACTGACGTTATCCAGCTCCACATGGTGATAAATTGAAGAGGTTGTTAATTGGTACTGCGTACGGACAGCAGTAGTTCCATCTGTCATAATGCTGGGATTAAGGAGGTTCAGAACACAGCTCTCAGATTCCCCTTTGAAATTGTGGTATGAAACAAGTCTTTTAATTTGAAAGATTTCTGAAAGCCGTCTTACAACTTCTCATGAAGGATGAAACAATATGTTTCTTTGTTGTGAAAGTTTATCTGCGTTATGACTAGTGGCTTCTGGAGAGCCTACAGAGAAAGATGCCTGCTTACCAATTACTGCCTCCTCATCCATGAAAAGTTGTGAAAATTAATTTTTAAAGGCAGCATGTTGCAACACAAAGTTTTGTCAACTAAACCGTTAATGCAACACGCATGACATCTACTTTGCTAAGACATCCACTTTAAAATTATAGCAGGAAAGAGGTAAAGAATACTTGTTCCAGGATCTGGGGTTGTCGTTTTCTTATGCCATAGTCTGAAGTTGTGAAACAAAGTGTTGAATAACTTCAGATAAATCAGCATGATCCTATACAATCTAACAAATTAGACTAACATTTGGGTGTTAACACACACACCAGGAACATTTCAGAAGCACAGTAAGTCATGGACACAGTAAAACGTATTTTGGAGTACTTTGTAGTTTGCTATCCAGTAGACAAAAATGAACAGAACTCCGGGTTGAGCAGTGGGTAGTTCTGTGATTGTCTTTTGAGAATTTTCTGGGGCAGGATTGTTTTGTTTGCTTTACATTAGTCAAATTCAGAAGTGGAATATTGTAACACTTCACTGAATTGAAATTTATAGTCAGTCATGCTCATTAGAAAGTTTTAGAGAAAATGCTACCTACAGGATGCAATACTCCATGCTGGAAAAACCTCGTGTTTTGTTACATCACTGAGACAAAGCGAGGCACCATCTTAGAGAGCAGGACAGCCTATTTGCCCCATTTTCACACGTGAGCTGTTCAAGTAGAACACAGAAGGCGGCTCTTGAATCCTTTATGGAACTTTAACATGCTTTGTCAATTGAAGCCAGGCTTAAAAAGGAAAAAAAAAAAAAATCAAATCACAATTTAATGATAGAGCTAAGTTAGATAAATTCTTTACACAGCTTTTCTTTTTGTTTATACTTTCCCCACCTTTGGGGCACCGGGCAGCAGCAAAGCCACCTTCTTCAAACTATACAAAGGATGCCCATTGCAAACAGGGAGCACCTCCTGTAACAGCCTGGCTATTTTCCTCCCACACTAAGTTCCCTGAAGTTTCAGCAGTCGGATTTAACCCCCGAAACCCGGATGTCCAATCTACCTGGTTGTGGTTTTGCATCAATAAATGGGACAGCTGTTTCAGAATTATTTTGCTATCACTGTTTGGAGTAAAGAAAAATAAAGTAACGCTAGCTACTATGGTCTGTCCAGTTACAGACTCCTGCCTTGTGACTGAAGTGCTAAAATATTCAAAGACTGAAATCTACTGACAGTGTTATGTTCAAAACAGGTAATTTTGTTTCACAGAATTTTAAATATGACAACTGTGGCTACAGCCAGTGGTAATTTTAAGGCTATCCTGTTTTAACATTCGGAACAATATTGTATTGGTTTCACTGCAATAAGCGGCACATCCTTGATAGGGTACTAGTTTTTAAGGCTTCTTAAAGACCCACAAAAATTAAGCCTTGTTAATGAGCCCAAAATCTTGGAGTGATGAGTATCTGCAGACTACACCATCATCCAGAATCTAACACCTGTTACAGCACAATTATAATAATCCTGCAACTTTTTCAATACTATTAGTAGGTATATTTAATTAGGTTACTAAATTAACTGATTAAGTGAACTACAGTTTGCAACTTCATGGTAATAACCGATTCTGCTTCATTTATCCCACAGACTTAAGTGATGCAGAAATCTAGACGGTAGTCAAGACCATTATTGCATTTAACTTTGCCAAGAAACAAAAGATCAATGTCCTGTGATGCTTGTGACAGTGTATTTTATAGGCATGCGTAAGATTTCAGGTAAGCACATTGAATTTTAGAGGAAAAGGGTTTTAAACAAGAACATTTGTTCCCCTCCCACAAAGGGCTATTCAAGTTAGTAGGAAAATTTGTATCACATTAAGCTTAGAAACAAGAGGATTGGCTTTATTATGCAACAGGTGATCAACAGAACTTGTCCCTGAAGCACCGAACTGAAGCAAATAGGGGGACTTGTAGCCTGCACATCCAGAGTGCTGAGAAAACAGTGCTTGCAGTTACAACCACCAACTCTCATTCAAAGTTCTGTGGTGGATTATAGCAGCAGCAGTCTGAATCTGTCATTGTTTCTCCTACTGAAGGAAAGCATGTGATCAAAGTCATAACTTGATTCCCATTCTTAACTTTTTTACGTGGAATGCTAGACAGAAGTGATCTGGCAAAAGACAAAGTTATTTTAATATAATATTTAAGTTCAGAGTTTTGAATCTTACTTTACAGAACACACGTTATTTCTGTTTCTCCCTATTTCTCCCAGGCAATGGTAAGTGGACAAGAGATTTTCCAAGTATTTCATCAGTCAGCTACTACGAGAGTTGAAAATACAGCACGTGCAACTTCTTCGCATCACCAGCATAAGGAACAGCAAGCAATGACTTGTGCAGCCAGTGGAACGAAACCAGTAACATCAAGGATTTGTTTGAAGGAGAAGCCACATTGGAACATCTAAGATGTTTCCTATAAAAGCTATATTTCTACAAAGCTCTTCCAGTTTAGTGTTTTTCCATCCTTTGTCTTCTAACACACTTAACACTGACATCAGAAGTAGGACTAACACTAACTGCTGCTACTAGGGTGCGGGCTCCTCTGTTGTGCAGCTCCGGTTCTACATGTTTAACTGACAGCTCAAAACTGCTGCAGTCAGGAATAAAATTAGACGAAAAGCAGTAATGAGTATCAACTTGTATCACTTGGTAAGTGCTACTTTGAAAGTTGATTGATTTTTAGTTTGTCTGACACTGGCTGTCTCACAAAGTTCTTTCCAGTGCATTTGATGCAGTTCCTTGATAACATAAAGGTGCCTGACTGCACTTTTATCTTACGTAACATAAGCCAGTAAGTAGCAATGCGAGTGGAGTCTTCCTGTTTCCCTGTACGCTCCTTGCACTGTTTTCAAGCCCTCTCCCGTTTTTTATTTCTCTTGTATTTTACTGGCATGGCAGTGCTCACACTTTATTTATTGTTTACTTCATCAAAATGATGTATCTCACTTTTTAAGCAAGAGTACGGTATGAAGTGGCAAAAAACAAGCGCTAAATTTGTGTACCTCAAGTCTTCCACAGTGGTGATTTCAATTTGACTCAACTTTGACAGTGTGCCCGTACTCCACTCTCCATGTAAAGTTTTGACTATGAATTCTAGTCCAAGTAACACTGGGCCTTTGAAAGTAGGTACATAGATAACTAATTTCTGCGAGCTTATACTTCTCCTGAAAGTTTGACTGTAGTACAGTTCCTCTTGTAAGCCACAACACTTTCTTCCAATTCCGTGTTACTGCTGCTGTTACTCAATGCTTGCAGTCCTCTCTCATTACTGTCCTTCAATTTTACCAGGTGACAAATAAGCAGAAGACTAAGTATCAAATATTCAACTTTGTTTTCTGCCATCCAAGGAAAGCGTTATGAACTAGGTGGGAAATCAAGGAAGGGAAGGCAATAATAAAGTACACAAACCTACAATGCCACTACTGTCCAAAGATGGAGGAAAAACTTAGAATTAGCCCGTTATACAGCATTCGGTTGTCTGCACGAAAGTACTATTCCGCATTCTGGAAATAATTTAAAAGTAGCCTTTGTCAAGCTGTTTGCACGTCCGTCTAATTTTAGAAGCTTTCTTAAGGACATTCTTGTATTCAATACAAGAATACAAATTGAGTGCAAGTCTAGAGTCACTCTGGAAACTAAGTCAGCTATTGCAAATTCAGCGTACAATGTTTGACTGTTTTAAGGTTATTGGTACATTCTAACTAAACTACGTAACTGACCACTCGATAACACCGAGAAAGCGCGTTTTCGCATCCTCTTTCCGTTTCTCCCTAATTTTCCAAGAAAAAAGGTTTAATAAACATTGGTTTCCATGTTTGTTTGGAATTTGCTGAATAAAAATCAAATTAGCAACAGATTCTCTGATAACAAGAGAATTCATGTTGAAATTGCAAGTATAGAAGTATCAGCGTACCTTATACTGCTCTGTATTCACTTCAGGACAAAGCTTAATATTTAAGCAGTGAAATTACTTCTGTACTCTATGCATCAAGTGTAAAGCTTCTATTTTTACATAACGTTTTATTCAAAAATATCTGTTTTCACTTGATTATCATACTTTTTAATTTTCCCTACCACTTCAGCTCAACTGTCCTTGACCTTTCCAGGACAAGCTTCTCTTCACCACCGACTTTGGCAGCATAGATGTCCATTTATAATCCCAGTAGAGCTTTTCAGCTTGTGTTCGACTTAGATGCTTCAGCTCAAGTGTTGGTGTGCCTCATTAGGAAAGCAGACCTCAACAATTGGGAACTTCTGGCTTATCTCAAAGCGAAAAGAAAATCTGCTCCCCCTCATTTCCTCTCAAATACCCTGGAAGAGCGACTCCTACGTTATTTCCACAAAGCAGCAGGTGAAAAACTTGACTACACTTCCTTTCTGGCAACACAAACTTGCCATAGGATAAGACTTATTAGTACATTACAAAACGCTGTTCCAATCAGTTAAAAAAAGAAGCATATAAAATCGCTGTAGCTGTTTATACTTGCTTAAGATTACATGGGAGTATTTTAATTGTCTATCAAAAACATTTAAGTGACACTAATTAGTAAAGAATTACTTAAAACATTTCAGTTTGAAAGATAAAGTTCTAAAGTAAATTGATTTCACCTCATAGAAGTCTGCTTTTATTTAGCACCAAAGCCATTCAAAATCTTGTGATATTGGTTACCATTTCCACAATTTCATCTGCAAAGCCGCTCTATAGGCACTGGTTATGAAAATCCACTTTCTTTTTTAAAAAGTTTATACTGACTATACTTCTCTTACCTTGAAATATATCAAAAGCCCATTTCAGCAGGTGTTAACAGTTACTGTCCACAGCTTGTTTTACTCCCCAGATGTGCCTACCCCCCGGATGGCCTTAACTGACATTCCTTCGAGTTCTCCCTATTTATTTAATAATTCTGGAGAGACGAGCCAGCCGTGATAAAGAGACTGAGATTTCTGCCTGGCCTCAAGGTTAACCTGTTGGAGGAGTCACTACTGAGCAACAGCAAACACACTTACCTTCTGAGCTTTGCCCAACCCGGTTAGTGCACAGAACCCACAGTTTTCTGCACACTGATGTTCCAAGTATTCAAGAAAAGCTAAAAGACTTATAATTTTATAGGCTGTTCTTTAGAGGCATACAAGTTACTGACGCTGGGGTATTAAGTGTGGAAGACAGAAAAAATAGCAGCAAGATGATAGTACCACAGTGCTTATCATACTTGCAAAAAAAAGTGACAAGAAGCATTTTTTTCTGTTGCAGTTGCAGACTGTGGCAAGCTCTTTAATGGTGCACTGAACAGTTTTCTGTTCCCAAAGTGCTGCACGGCATACAGCAATTTATTTAAAAATATAAAATAGGCAAGCATTGGAACCTGAAGATCACAAGCGACAAACTTCTGTTAAATGTTGGCAACATCTCATCGCAACCAAAAATATATATATTTTTTAAATAAGATTTTTCCAATTACCTAGTTCAGGCACAGAACTTCTCATATTTACAGAACCGCTCAATTAGTGTTACATATTCTTTTTTTTCACAGTTGTTTTTTTTTGTAATGTTACTCAGAAGTCAGCAGTTTGATTTTAATATTTTCAGTACACCATCAAAAGTACCATATCCTGCCTTACCCAACATTTAAAATAAATAATAATAATAATAGATTTGGCCTAAGCTTTCAAACTTTATCCTAAAAAGCACCAAAATCTATGTCAGAGAAAGACTGCAAAATGGGGGTGGGGGAAAAAAAAGAATGTTCTAAAGAGATTTGCTATTGAGTAATGCTAAAAATGCCAGCAGGATACTAATAAAGTAACTAGAAGTGTTTGGTACTATTTGTATAACATGTTCTCTAACAACTTTTCCTGTAGTATTACTGAATACTCTGTAACAGCTTGAAAATAGCATTTGACAACACTTAACTAATATTTTTTCCCAAAACCTCTATTAAAAGTGAAATATTTTAATTACACCCTACTGACATAGAAATCAAAGGGCTGTGATTTGTTTTAAAAAGGAAATTATTCTGACTTGATATTGAACCAAAACAGGCCACTCTAACTGAACTATAACATGAGAGAAGCAAAAGCATAATACAACTGTCACTTATTCTTCAAACTTAATTTGAAAAACATTAGGGAAAAATGGGCAGTGCTTGTGACAGTAGTATGTAGCCTTAGCTTTCTGACATGGCCTCATTTACTTCTAATTATCATTTTCAGTATTTGGGTTTTGAAGTCCTGCTGTCATTATGTGGCAAACACCGCCACATTTCCCAATTCGCCCAATCACCCAGTCCAGACTTCACTTAAAAACAAGAATGACACAAACTTACATGAAAAGAAAAAGGCCCTTGCCTCCGTGATACTAAGAAACAAAAAAATATCTACAGGGATTCCTCTGAAGTTCATTGTAACACATTATCCACCCAGTTCAGTGGGATGAAAAAAAAAATGGCTGGAACCATCTCTTGATGTCTTAATATTGATTATTCCTCCCCTGATTTTCCATTATACACATGAAAAATATGAAACTCAAGTTTTTAGGAGCAGGTATATTACTGCCGTTGGTAAATTCCCGGGAAATAATTGTGGGAGAAGAAAAAATCAAATTTGGGGAAAAATACATTAAAAAAAAAAAAAGCAGCTTAGCAAAAACCCCTCTAAAATGCTTCCTTCCCCTCCCAATAGAGGAAGGGCACGCTCTCCAACAACAAGCTTTAGACACTTCTGCACCATAATTTCTACCAAAGCTTAATCTTTCACTGCAGTCTCTCCCTTTTAGAAGTTTTCCTGTGATACTTCTGAAGAACAACTTTAGAGAAAAAAGCATGTAGTGCCATTGTTTTGTTGGAGGTACTTCTCACTCCAACTTAAAACAGAAAGGAGGAGTAAGGTGTTGGATGGAATAATTAATTGGCATGGAGACTTCACAAGAGATATATCCTCCTTTTGTGGGTGTAACTGTAAAAAAGGACGGCGCAAGAAGACTTGAGGAAGTGAAGCAAAGAGAACAACTTAACTTTTTTTTTTTTTGATAGAGGGGAACTGGAAGCTCCTTTGACAAAAACAGGCCTAAAATAATCTCTCTTGAAAATTTCAGATCTTGGGAGGCTTCCACTGTTCATTAATTTTCTAGGCTATGATCCTTCAGAGTAGATTTGGGACTTAACAGTGAAATGATTACATGTAATTGCACATATATTTATGCAGTTGACTATTTAATAATTTCCATGAAGTACTATAACCCAATTGTAAGTAGTTCTTTGACACTAGTAAAATTCTAGATTATTTAAGCACAAGAAAAATTAGTGTGTTCCTCTTCAGCCTGTCTTCTAAAGAGCAAACATATGCCAGCAAGCCTTATAATGTTAAACCCAAATGCAAATATAAATTATGTTGATAAATTCTATCATTTTTACAGTTTGTGTTGTAAGCTGTTTTTAAAACATATCTTGAATTGGCTGTAAAGCTGCTCTTCTTTGAGTCCCCTGGAGTTGGTAAACAAATGTAAATAAAAAGTACACTTCATGTGCTTTTTCTTGCCATTGAATTTTATGCAACTCATTTTTATACACATGCTTCGCAGGAAAACCATGCCTATATATGAGAACTGTAGGTAACTTCACAGTAAAATCACTAAGATTTAAGTTAATATTGATGCACTTTTATCTAAAGTATAGACAAGTTGCTGAATCTCTGCCACGCTTAAGCAGCACAATAATATTGGGGTTTAAGGTTTATTTTACTACACCAATATTTACGTGCTGCTAGGGCGGAACAAGTATGACAACTCTTCTATTCATCCACATGTCAGGAACATAAATTCATTAACAGAAAAATTTACATTAGCATCTTCAACTGTTTCTCTTCCTTAAATTTCTAAAGCAGCAAATAATGATTCGCATCTTTATTAGAGCATGCAAACCATGATGTGCTGCTAGAGTACTTTAAGGCCTCAAATGTAAGACTCAAAACCTAAACAGTATTTTGGTCACTGTAACTGGAAATACAGCTTTGCTTAAAATTGTTTTTATTCATACACCAACCTGTAAAATCAAGAATCTGTTATGGTCCAGATCAATCCCATGACTTCGAAGAAGAATACCAACATCTTTGAATGTTGACTTCTTTCCATTAATGTGATAGACAGAAGAATTATCTCTATAGGCAGTTCTAGATACACAAAAATTGCTGTTAGGAATGACTTCATAATCATCTCCTTCCTGTTTTGAGGAAAAACAATGCCAGAAGAACAATTAGTATATCACAGGTTTACCTCATCATTCACAATTAAGCACAGAAATTTTATCATGTTAAGGCTTAGGTTTACTGCACTCTGGGGTCCAATAGAAGTGGGAACTGTCTTAAAGACATATACCTCAAAAAAATATCTTGAGAACTGGACAAAAACACCCCAAATTGTTTACACAGCATGGCCCTCATATTATGCCTTTCCCTTCTCCAACAGAAGCTATTGCTTTGAAAATACCTCATTTATTCTCTTCACCACTGCTTCACATCACAAAAGAAACAGCCTACTTCAACTCTAAAGTGCCTTTGATATTCTACCCTTTTAATTTTAGTTTAGGAAGTCTTGAATGACTTGCCACCGTCTACATTTAAGCTCTTTTATAGTGCTAGGAAAATAAGTTACTCTTAGCTGAGGAGTTCTAAAGAGAAACTGTAGAAGACAAAAAAGCAAAACATTAGAGATGTGATAAATATGATATCATCAGCTTCAAAAGAACTTACCTAAAAAGCAGCAACTAAAGTAAAGCTGGTGCTATACTTTTAAAAAGTTAAAATTGTTGCATGCTTCTTGTAGAGACTAAAATTGCCCTACCACTCTCCCAGATTAACCCCCAAGAGCATAATGAAATTTGTATATCATGTATTCTGAAGTTTTTAACATCATAAATTTAGCTCCTAGATGTTAACAAAGTCAAGTCAAAAATAAGAATAAATTATTGAATCTGGCTCTTAGAGACAGAAGCAAGAGATGTGCGAGTGTAGATCAGGTCAAAGAAAAATTCTGTTTTAAAACAATTCCTTTAAGGACTGTATCCATTGTCATCTTATTGCCACAAGTTTTGAGACTTCAGTGTACACTTCCCACTATACTGACTAACCTCAAACTCAAGATGATAGTTCAGCCAAAGTGTCCACAAAAATTAAATTTAAATCAAGTAAAATAAATTGTTTGCACTGTCATTGCAACAGACAATTGTCAGCAAAATGGTACAGAAGTTTTTAACCAATTTGTGAAGTGGCAAGCAAAATAAATATTTTTTAAATTGTCAACACTTTCTATTTCATTCAAACAAAATATCAGGTTCAGAAGTGTTTAGTCATAGGATGTGAAGTGTAGAATTTTTTAGGAAAAATCTACTTTAAAATTGCAGGCACGCTTATAGTATATGAAGTGTAAATAAGAGTTTCAGATTAATTGTACATTTTCTAAATTTTCTAAATTTCTAAAATACTTTCAATTCGTTTGAAAAGTTTTCCTTAAAAGGGTTTTATCTCTTAATCTATATGCTTGTCATATAAGCTTAAGAATATGCAACATGTCCAAATGTAGACTTAAAAAAAATTAGAGGTGTTAATTTCAGAAAAAAAAGCTTTATTTACTTGAGGTTAAAGAAATGACAACTCTAAAACGATTTTTTAAAATAACTTAGATATTTCTAAGTAGCTTTAAAATGAACATGTTCCAGGTATTGGTGTTGCAGAAAAAAAAAAGAGGAGCTCCTATTAATATTTTAAGAACTGCACTACTCGATAGAGGAATTTTTAAGCTAATTCTAAACTTTGAATTGATGTTTTACATCCCAGTGCTAAACTAATTATGCTATGAAGTTTTCCCCAGCTCAGACTAATTAAAGCCATCAAATCTTTAAAGAAAATAAGTCTCCCCTGCTCTGAACAGAAGAATACATACCTTGTCAATGATCTTTTGAAAGTGGACTTGCACAGAACAACTCTGGATGTCCATATGTTCATCAGAATTATGGATCAGCACAGAGAGTTTTTTGGATCTGATTTTTTGTGCTCGATACCCAAACACAAAAAGCATTGCATCAATGATATTGGATTTTCCACTGCCATTTGGCCCAATAATACATGAAAAACGCTGCATAGTAGAAGAAAAAAAAAAAAAAGTGACAAAGGGAAATAGATCCTGGCCAGTGTAACATCACCTACTTCATTTGTGAAGAGTTTAAAACAATTATTTCTAGTGAAGAAAACTGCAGATTATTTGACAGCTTAATCTTCACTGCCAAAGGTAGAGCAGTACAACTTATTTCAGAAAAAAACACCTCACCTCAGCTCAGCTTTCTAAATTTTAACTTGTTAACTCAAAACGATACTGCACTTAGCAAGCATGTTCGCAAGGAAAGTTTCATGATTAGCCACGTAAGTCTCTTGTGGGCACTAAAAAATATTCTCATTCTTCAAACTTACCCCTAAAAATTCCCCAGTAAACGAAATAAAGAGAAAAGTGTGCTTTTTTAAGGTTTACTGACAAATTAAAATTGTACAGTATCAGAAAGTTGCACTTAGCTGTTTTCTCTTCTGTCCAACTGCTAAAATACAGAATATCACCCTAGAAGCAATTCTAAAACCTAAATATTCTTCAGTTTTTCTGAGGTAAGGTTATGTGAAAATACAGGAAGGAATAGCAGCACAGCGAAGTCTTACCTTCATTTAGAAAATGATTAAGGTAAAAGAAAGATACCTTATGAAAAGGTCCCAAAGTCTGCTCCCCTGCATAGGATTTGAAGTTCTGGTTTACAATATGAGTTATCATGAGACGAGGAGCACCAGGTTCATTGGTCATTGCTGGAGGTGGGGGAGGAGGGATGCTACCCAAAATCTCTTCTAAACTTCGATTTTCAAGCACCTCATCTGAGACTGCTAAAAACCATCCAAAACAAGCAGAAAGAAAATTAAGACTTTAAGCTCTCAATGACTAGACACCTTGTAAAGTGTTCGATTCGACAGGCACACATTGTTTCTGTATTAACCAGACCTATACATTTGGGTGCTAGCATTAAAATAAGCTAAGTGGCATTAAAATCCTTCTTCCAATGAACTGAATCTTTAAAAAGAGATACTTGAGATGTCCCATCGATTCACTAGTGGGTTTGTTCTTTCATTATGTAATTCTTATTCTAACACACTTTAATAGGCACTCTGCAATTACAGTTGCTACAACCGTCACAATGAGCCTACAAATGTGAAACAGGCAAAGACTTTCTAATTAATAAGTGCAAAGCCACATTTCAAGCGTGCTCGCAAGTCACTCTGCAAGATTTGGGGATCGCTGCACAATGCTCTGAAAGCTGTAATGACAGCACAACTACTCTGCAAAGACAGGAAGTTTGTTACGAAAACAAACTGGCCCCCTGGATATCTGCTAGTTGTAAGCAAAGCAGCTTTTCAACAGTTACTAGCAACTTTGTCTTCAAGCAGACAGCAGTTTTTGCCACCAATTTCAACATCTCAATCCATTTGTCAAATACCTTTGCTTCAATAATTGCCTATCTGGCTACCAAAAGTGACACACGCTGCTGTTATTCCAGCTATTTTCGACAAAAACCTCAAGGAACACAAGAAAACACACTGGTTCATGAAAAAGAAAGTCAAATCGTTTTAAGAGTTAAGTAAATAAACTTGACGTTTATTCCATTCCAAGAAAACCCAGACCATTGGCTGCATATAGGTTTGAAAAATCCTGCTGTTGTATCATAATCTTAAGTACAATGTTACAGAACGGGAATACAAAATAGGCTTTATTACCAGAAAATCTACAAAATTGCTTTTGCACTTGTACTGTGTCACTGGTCCAAACACTTTAACTCTTTGCAAGCCCTCTTTACCACTTTAAGAGCAGTTTAAAGGAGCCAGGAGTCAAGGCTTTCAATATGCCTCTCTAGACGAGAAAAGAGTGAATCCCCATCTGGCATAATCAGTAAATTCAACTGAGCATTGTTGCTAAAAATGCACGATCGTCTAGTTTACATGCCGTCGGAACCACAAAATTCAGACCTACCTTGTGGTCGTACTTCACCAAGCTGTCTGCCTCCTTGTTTTTCCACTTCCATGTCAGTGGTGGAATCCTCTAAAGGCTCCCTGCCCTTCTGACGGGCTGCTGTGGATGTTTTGGTGCTCTTGCTTGCCATGGTTATCTGTTGGCTGCTCCCCTTCAACTCCAAGCAATCAAACTACTGAAGGGATCTACCTCCTTTTCTGACATAAACAAGAAAACCCCGTGACCTATGCGTTGAACTACGATCCCCCAAGGAACATACTTATGTGTTAATCCACATGTTTGACTATCGTGGAAACTACAGACTAGATGTATTTTGAAGGTAAAAATCCAAATTCAAAACGAAAACAAAGGCTGAGCCTGTCAAACATATCACGCATCACCCCAAAAAACAACGGACCCACCCTAATCTGCAGAAACAGCACGAATCTACCTACTGAAAACTCACACGGCCATGTTCAGCGGCGTTAGCGTGCTCAGAGAAAGCAACCGTGATGCTGGGGGCCAAAGAGTTAAAGACGCATTTGCAAAACAAACCGAAAAGCCATATGTCTCCCCTCTCCTGGAAGCGCTCTTTACATACACCTTCCAGACCCGACACCCGTTTTACTTTCAACGCTCCATGCTGGCTACAGGCGTGTACACAAACAAAAAGAGCTGGGTAATTATAGCAAAGGCTTGGCTCTTAAGCAGTTTAAATCAATACGCTCGTTTCCCGAGATAGAACAGCCTCCACTGCTAGCGTTCAACATTTAACAGAGAAAGCAAGACGAAATACCTTCATCTAGTCCTGATGTTAAAGTTATCTGATCAAGAAGGAAGCGGTTCAAAGTCCATCAGCTGGCACTTAAGCACAGCTCCCCGAAAAAAAAGTAGAAATAGCAAACGACCGATGCGAAGAACGGCGGCCGCGGGAGCGAAACTCTCCCCAAAGAGTTTAAATCGCAGCAAGTGGCGAAGTTAGTTTGCCGAAAAACAGACATGAGAAAGTTTACTTCTCACAAGATAAAAAACTGACGTGGTTAGAAAGTCATCTTACAATTGGTGCCAATCATTTGACGTTTTCAGACCTACCCCCAGCCCACACTCTCATGAGAGCCCTTCATTTGGGACAATGGGGGAGGGGGGGAAACGAGCGAGAGATCTCATTTTAAGGCAATTCGAGGCAGTGCCCCGGTTCAGAAGTGTTCCGCAATGGCTGTCTCAGACAATTACGGCTCTCAGAGCACCAGATTTATTTATTTTTCTCCCCAAAAAACCGTTCCACACGAGCGGAATGGCGCAATACGGACCCATTTACCTCACCGGCCCCTTCCCAGCCGCACAGGCTTCCCCGGGAAGGAGCAGCCCGATCCCTCACCTCAGCCTTCAAACGGCGGCGAAGCGCCTCGCCGGCTCCCTCATCAATTTCCCAGCCCCCCCTCCAAGGCCAGCCCCGAGGTACGCGTTAAAAGCATCTCTCGGCGACCTCCTGCCCCGGGTAGAGCGAGAAGGAGCCCGGCAGGAAGGTTCCCTGACGGCTCCGACGCCGGGAGCCGGTGTCAGCGAGCAGCTCGGAGGCTTTAAAGCCACCCCTCGCCCTGAGGGACGCGGCCGCAGCCCCGCCGCGGGTCTTTTCGAGCGGCTTAGCCCCCGGGGCACGGCGGAGCAGGCTGAGGGAAGGTCCCCGCTTTTTCAGGGCATCTTTTAAGGGGATCAAAGCCGGACTCCGCACCCCGGAGCTCAGCACCCCGAGGCTCAGCACCCCGCTCCCCCCGCCGCTCCCTAGGGCGCAGCGGCAGCGCTGCCTCCCCTACCCCCGGGGCTCCGGCCAGCCCCCTGCCACCTCTCCCCCTCCAACCCCTCACACTTCGGAACCGGCCGCCGAGCCCCTCACACCCCGGAGGTCTCCACCGCCCCTCAGTGCTCTAAGGGCAGCGCCCGCCTCCCCTTCTCCCGACCGCTCTCCCCACCGCCTCAGCGACCCCCGCCGCTCGCCTTTTCCTCAGGGACTCCTACCTCCTCCTCCAGAAACTCCCCTCGTCCCTCTACCCCGGCGACCAGCCGCCGGCTCCGCCGGGGGGAGGCGGCTGAGAGAGGCAGCGGGGCCGCGGGCCGGCTCGGCCGCGGCGGCTCGGCGGCTGCCACACTCGAAAATGGCGCCCAAACGGCGAACTCGAACCGAAATTCGTTAGAAAGGCGCGGGGCACGCTGGGAGGGGCGGGGGCCGGCCCGCCGCGCGTTTGAAAGGAGGGAAAAAAAAAGCCCCGCCGGGCGCCATCTTGGCGCCTCAGCGCGCTCCCGGCCGTTTTGGGGTGGATTTTTCTTATTTTATTTTTATTTTATTTTGTTTTATTTTTTTTTTAACGCGGGAGGTTGGTGTTTGAGGCGCCTCGGCCGCTCCCCGTGCGAAGGGGACGGGGGTTGGGGGGTGGGACACACACACGTTTGGGTTTTTTTGGAAGTAGGTCAGTGGGCGGCGCCTGGACGGCTCGGCAGAGCGGACGGGGGTTTTAAGAATAAATAATAATGATAATAATAAAATGTGATGATGATAAAAGCGTGGTGTGGTTTTACAATCGGCGCTAATTAACGGGCGGCGCGGGGGCCGCGTCACCTGGCCTGTCACCGCCCGCCCGAGCCCGTGAGGTGGCGGGGGGGGGGAGAGGAGGAGGGAGGAAGAAGGAAAGAGGAGGAGGAGAAGGAGGAAGGAAAGAGGAGGAGGAGGAGGAGGAGGAAGGCGAAGTCTCGCGGGAAGTCGCTATAGAGACGGGGGGGCCGCGGAGACGCCGCCTGTGCCAGGAGGAAGGCGGGAGCCGCCGGGGGCCGCCTCAGGCCGGCCGCTGAGGGAGCGGCCGCGGCCGTCTCCATTCTGCTCCCCCCGTCCCGGCGCAGGTAAAGGCGGCTGGGCAGGGGGCGAAGGGTGAGGGGGCTGCGAGCTGAGATCTGCGAGCTGGGACCCGCGGCGGTGCGGGGAGAGCTGGGGACTGGCTGGGGACCGGTGGTGCCCCGGCTTCGCGGGGGTGCTTGGCGGGAGGCGGCGGCCGCCGGGGGAGCTGGGCACCGGCCTCGGTCCTGTCCGTGAGGGAAAAGGGGGGGTCCTGTCCTCGGTCCTGTCCCTATGCCTCGTCTGCTCCGTCTGTCCGCCTTGCTCAGCCTCTTGGGCCCTCTCTGAGCCCTCACTTCTCATCCAGCAGCTCCTGAGGGAGAGCAGCTGAGGGGAGGAGAGCGCAGGATGGGAATTGCGATGAGGAGGCACGGGGCTGAGGTGGTTTTTTAAAAAAATGTCAACGGTTTGAGGCCGGGAGAAGCTGAGCTGATGTAGAGCAGCTTGCTGCCTGCAGTTGGTGCCCAGCCGCCTCCTTATTGCCGTATCTTTTTTTGAAAAAGCTTCTGGGAAATGCTTTCAGCTGATGCGCTAGCAGCTAGACTGCTGAGTTCTGACACTGAATAAATGTATGAAGGATGAGAGGAGTCACCGCTATCCGAGCTGTCCTGTGCCCATAACACCTCACCTGGCGATGGCAGGTGCAGCCGCACGGCCACGGAGTGCTCGGCGAGTATCTCGAGCAAGTTCGTGCCATTTAGGTGCCCATAAGGTGTGTTTCGAACTGCCCTTTTCAAAAATCACAATAATTATTTCATCCCTTGAAAGTAAATTAACAGAATTAATGTGATTTAAAAATTAAAAAAAAAAAAAAAAAAATCACATGTCAATTTGTTTGGGGTGTCCCTGTAGTGGAAGCTGGCCATACCTGCATGTCTCCTGAAACTCTTAAGTGAGAAATAAGAAGTTAAAAACTACCAAGAAGCAGCCGAAAGGGTGGGTTTAAGTGTGGAAAACATTGAAGCATAGGCTGAACAGGTATGTGGCCCTGCTGAGCAAAGGCATTGCCACTGTATGGAAGTTAGGGACTGGATTAAAAGGCTACCTTGGAGGCTGGACACAAACTTAGGCCCTTCCTAAATGCCTGCATGGTGAGTTTTGCCACCCCATTTTTGGTTAAGGCATGAGAATGAAATTAGACATAAAAATAAGAGAGAGGGAATTATTTTAAAATTACATTGATTAACACGCACAATAGTTAAGTAGGGTGGAAAATTAAGTTATTTTATCCTTCGGGCATCCTTTTAATGCTTCTTAAGTTCTGCATAGTACCTGTTTGACACGTCATTTTTATGATGGAAAAAGTCCAGACGTTCAGAAGGTTGCATTGTGTATCACTGTGCGCTCCTGAGAGCGTACCATTTGCCCCAAACCTCTCACATTTGCTTCTCTCCATCCTGAAGGGTGAATGAGTTTTAACCCGGATCAGTGCCTCCATCCTCTCCAGGCACACAATTGCAAGGCTTTTGCTGTTAAAAGAGGGAAGGGGATGGGACCGCGGGACCTCTTTGAACTGCTTGTGGAATTACTGTGTTGCTGTAAAGTATCATGGACGTTACAAATAGCCCTGGATGACAGAGTGAGGTGTATAATTTGGGCACAGCGGGATTACTTTTGTATCATAGCTTTTCTCACAGTGCTGTCACTAAGCACAAAGCTTGAAAAGTTTGTGATTACAGTTTTTCCCTTGCTACTGTCATAGCTATATGTCTGCACAAGGGAATGTCAGCATTTCAGCTTACAACATTCCAGCAAAATGCTCCTACCATGAGTTGTTCTTTAAATTGCCCACTGTGTTTATACTCAGCAATCGTGTAAGTATGCAGCTGGGTACTGTACAAACAGAATTCCCTTAAAACTCAGGTTCATTTTGGTGCTTATTTTGGCACAGTGCTAATGCAATATTGGTCATTCAAAACTTTTTGTCTTGCAGTTGGTATCTTCCTTTTTAGTTTTGGCTACTTATGTATGTTTGCTTTGTTTTATTACAGTTATAACATATCTACGTACGGTTTTAATGATCCATCTGAACAACTGAAATGAGACTGAAGACTTCACTTTTAAAGGAACCAAAGCATATCCTTTGTCTCAGAATAAACCACAGAAAAACATGTTATTTTTGTTTAGTTTCTTTTCTAGAAATGATTATATTTATCTTAAACCTTGTAGTAAAATATTTGTAAATTGCAGGTGGCTTTTTTTTAACCTTAGTGCAGTCTTTAAGGGCAATGTTTTAAGAGATGGGGAACATTCTCAGAGTAGCACTTCCCCTTCAGAAGCTGTCAACGTTTTGCTATGAAGCTTTGAGTTTTTCTTTCCTATTTGTAGTGATGTTAAATCTTTCCAAGACAGTAAATAAGAGCAGTGATATTATATACTTGCTTGCAAGAGGGTGCACATGTAGCAGATAGAAACAAAACTGATTTTCCATTTCTTAAAGAATATGTTAACAGTTTATACACAATGTGGTGTTAATAAATCAACACCATGTGTGTTGATGTGAACAATAATAGGGCAATTTGCATTTATATTATTTGCTAAGATGCTGTACAGGTGTAACCCAACAGTTCTGCAATGTTTCAATAAATAAATATCATAATAATTCTATTTTTACATGATATGGCTTGTCTGCTTTGTTTCCTGGTGAATTTCTACCACCTCTTTCCTTGACACAAAAGAGCAAAGAGAAAATGATGAATCATATTTCCTATATACAAAACATTTTACGTAATCCTACAAAAATAATGTTACTGTACTGAGATATTTGATGTCCATTTTTAATGATTAAAATGTTCAGATTTCCTTAATTTAATTAAACATAAGGAATTAGTTAGCTGTGTGGGATGGACGACAGCTGATGAGCTATATTCCTGCAGCGATGACCACCAAATTATGAAATGGAACCTTTTAACTAGTGAGACTACTCGAGTAGTGAAACTCCCAGACGATACTTATCCCATAGATCTTCACTGGCTTCCCAGAAGTGTAGGTGGGAAGAAGCAGTCCCATGCTGAGAGCTTTGTTCTTACAAGTTCTGATGGTAAGTCGATTAAAAATACTTATAATGTTACACCACTTTGTGTTTATGTCACAAATACTTAAAGAACTATTTACATTTAAATAGTCTGCAATAAAACGATTTCAAATACCAATATAGGAGTTGCACTGATGTAACAAAAAAGCAGTATCGAAATTAATACCTTGTATTAGTATAGTTTTCGCCGATACAACATTATTAGACATACTTCTGTCAGCAGATAGGTAACTTTATATGTAAAGTCAATTTCTGTCACCTTTCACAGCTCATTTCCCATTTGTCTATTTCATTATCCAGTAGCTTTAAATATCCGGACTGCTTACCAACATAGATACCAGATCGCTTATAGCTATCAAAACAGAAGATACTGAAATTGCTTAATTGCTATGCCTAACATCAAGCTATATCTTGGACATACTACAAGAACATGTCTCGTATCTGCTTTCTGTGGAGTCAGATGTATATACACGTGTATCTGCTGTGTGCTGCTGTGTGTCCAGTGTAGCTGTGTACTGGACTGGACTTAGGACAGTAGTGAGGGTAGTGACTGTATTCCAGTGCGTGGATTCTGCTTTGTGGAAGGGAAGCGGGAGCCAGGAGGTTTGATGATTGCTTGTTTTCTTTCTTCCTCCCCAAGGAGACATTAATTTTTGTCCAACTTAAACACAGTCTTTTTTTTTTTTTCCTGTATGAGAGCAAATTTTGCATATCCCCATTTCAGTGAAGAAATCTCAGGTAACTAGGGTCCTTATTATTTTACATTTATTATGAAGCAGTCCATACAAGTCAGGTCAGACTTGTCTCCTTTCTTCCTGGTGCTGCAATTGGGATTATGATACATGCCATTGATAGTTTTCTGTGTATATTTTCCCTTTCTTCTCTTATCCATTTTCTTCATTAAGTAAAACGCTTTGACTTTTTTCTCCATTTTTAGAAAGAAAATATGAAAAATAAGAGCAAAGAGAAATTTTCATCCACTCCCTTTTCATTTTTGCTATAAAGAACCTACGGTGTGGATGCCCTGTAATTCAGACCAGCGTGTTTCTTCCTGAACCAGTCAATTTTAAAACTAAGACTGCAAGGTGTTTGATCCTTTATGAGATCTGCTTTTGTTTTATCTTACATTGACCTTGTAATTGACCATGAGCCTGCTGATGGGATGTTAGTCTGGGAAGGGTTTCTAACACTTCCATGTGGTGCATCCAAGAACGTGGCAAATGGGAGACCTGGAAAAACTCTTACGACTCGCTTGCAGAAGTTGGGCAGTCCTTACATAGATCCTAACATCTTACACCTTTGTTTTATTCCGTTGAAAACGCAGTGAAAGGTTTCAGAATAAGTCAATTAAGGTGTCCTGCTGATAGCGGTAATTACGTGCGCAAAGAAGGAGATCACACGAATCTACTAAACGGAGTTTATATTCTTCTGTCAGCGGTCAGAGGTCTTGGTGGTAAAGCTGCCTTCCGACACAAACGGCAGCCATGGGAGTTTCTCAGCAGTGAGCTCAAAGCACTTCGCTGCCCTAAATCCCTGCCGGCCCTTTCAGGCAGAACAGATCATGGTCAATTGTAGGGAGTTCCCATCAGAATAATAATGGCCATCAGTCCGTGACCTTATCGATCGCTTTCGCGGGGACCTATTGATGGTTTCAATGGGACTGATGGATGATTTCCAGTTAACTTCTGCCCAGGTTGTGGCCAGAACCTTGGATTTGTGGGTCTCGTGTGTTTCCTTTGTGAGGGCTGCTTGTGTGGCTGGCTTCCCAGCGAGCCTGGTAGGGAACAGAGTTTGTTTCTGGGCATTAGCAGTCCAGAGCTGAAGTGTCCACCATGGCTTTCTGTATGGACAGAGAGAGATAATACATGCTTGAAGAAAGCAGGGAAAATTCATTCCTTGCATGAAATTTTGGCAATTTTTCTGCCTGCTAGCAATGGTTGCACTTAAGTAGTTCACAGAGTAGAGGCCAAGATCTCTTTGAGGTATTTGGTGTATATATAAGGGCTCCAAATACCTTCATGAAACAGATGACTTAAGTCTGGTATGCAGTTTTTTCTCATTTTCCTCTGGGTTTTATACCACTAAGATACATGAGGAAAAATAAATCGTATTCATAGATTAATTGAAAGGTTGAAAATCTGGTTATATTTTTTCAGAAGTGTTAAATTAAAAAAAAAATAGCATGTTCTGGTAGCATCCCTTCTGACATGCTTTAGTCTATACCCCATGCAAATTTAGGTAAGGCAGCAGTTCTAACAGATCTGCATCTAGTAGGTATGGGTGCCCTTCTCCTGCAAGTGGATTAATTGAACTGCAACAGAGATACACTTTAGGAATAAAGAGTCACAAATAACATCATGTGTAGGTAGGGCCCGGAATCTAATCTGGGCTTTGTTAGGACTTTTTAAGGCTGTCATTTAATTCTTAGAGGTTGGGATTACTCTAAGTGACTTAAATCAGTCGCAGGGGTTTATAGTGAGGGGTTTTTACAGCCTAGCAGATGATTCTTGTTGCTGCACGAGATTTTAGTTGTCTGACCAACAAATTCTAAACCAGTCCCTTAATCTTGATCTGCATTTTCCTTGATAAGACTTTTTTTGTTCATTTGTAACTTTTACCAAACATATTCTGTCTAGCCTAAAGTTGTCACTTTGGGATTCCAGCTAATGTTGGAGCACTTTATAAAGATTTCAGCTACAAGGAATAGAGACAAAAGGGCCAGGAGGAATGCTGTCTCTTCCATTTTTTTTTTTTTTAAAAGGATTTTTTTTTTTAATAAAACATGTAAATAATTATGTAACTCTGTCCCAGAATCCATATGCACTTGAGAGTCTGTAAACTGTCATTGTCCAGCTTCTGGAGATCAGCTTGATTAACTTTCACTTTCTTTTATTGCAGCTGTTTCTTGCTTGCATGCAGTATAAGCTGATTTGGCTGCCTCTGCCAACTTGCAGAGGGATTTTTTTTTATCGTGCAGTGGGATTTTATTTATTTATTTATTTATTCATACAAACACATAGGCCCTTTGGATTGTACAGTTCTCGGCACATTCCTAAGGCTTATCACCTTAACGGTGTTACAGCTGGAGTAGGTACTGGCCATTCAAAGTCTGCAGTCTTCTGGCCTGCCCTGTTTCCCCGGGTGACAGAAGGTTGTACAGAGCAGTAGATACCCTGAGGTAGGATGGTAACATAGGATATTGCATAAGGAAGATAGGATGAAATTTTTATTTAACTGAATAGAGTAAATCCCAATGTGTATATAAGCATCGAGTCTAAATTTAAACAAACCTGAATGAAAAAAAACTAGAAACTTTTTTTCCTGCTCCCTAAGAAAAGAAAGAAAGTGGGGCTTCATGGTCGGACTTGTAGAGGGATTGCTGCCAGGTGATCAAGAACTTTGGATCTAGCTCCAGAGAGATTGAGTGCCCTCCATCCCTACAATTTTTATGGAAAGGGGCAGCAACGTGATGAAAAAACACTGAATTAATGAACGCCATAACAAGGGGGCAGCTGTGGCACGGGCTGGTGACAGTCCACGCGGAAGAGTTGTTGCCATGCCCCCACTGATGGGAAGATTCAGCTGGACTCCCTTCTCAGGCAGTAACATTTGATTAGCTTTGCTCTTACTCATGGAATTAGTTATTTTACCATAATTAATTCATGTTTTTTGCCTTGTGTAAGTTAGAACTTTATCTGCTTTCTCATAGACTTTTTTTTTTTTAACCTGGTAGCTGTTGTTCAGACTACGGGGTAAGCTCTTAGCAGTGAGTGGTAAATTCAGCCTGAAAAGTTGATTTTTGGAAAACTGTTCCTGAAATGTATTAGTCAAAAAAAATCATAGTTTTTTTTTTTTTCAATTTTACCCAATGAAATAGAAATAAAAAAACAGCACTAACCTAATTCGGAAAAAAATAAATGGAGATAAATCTTGATGCAGAAAATTTCAGTTTTTCTCCTAGTGTAACCTAGCACTTTTAATGGATATAACTTATCTTGCAAAGGTTTTTTTTTTTTGTTTTAATGCATGTGTGAGTGAATTACTGCATTGTAAGTGTATAATCAAGTTTTGCTCCTGAATTACTTTTTTTTAATAGTAAAATTTTAAATTTTGTTTAGCTACTATGTATATATCATGCCTTATGTGTCAAGCCTGCAATTTTCCTCCAGCAGCTAATGCATCTCTGTGATAAGGATTCCTGGAAATTTGCTGAATCTGATGGAAATTGAGTATAATGTCTTTACAGGGTTGCATTTAATTCCTGGTTCAACTCCAGATGTTTGTGAAATTAGAGCAAATATAAATTTAATCCTCTTGGGTGTTCTTCTGAGTTTCATCTCTTGTGGGATATTGTTCTTTTACTTCCTACTTACATTGATTATGCTACTACTTTATTTACAAAAATAAATAAAATGTTCAGCTTTAAATTGCGCATTAAGCACAAATCATGAGGGAATAGACCTATTTTTTTTCAATTCTTATTTTATTGATAATTTTGCATTAGGTCAGCATTTAAGAGTCTGTGAAAAGTAATGAACAAAACATACATCTTTTTTATTCTGTATTTAAATAGGCTGCTAATCTCCCACTTGAAATTCCTCCAGAACTGGAGAGTCACTTTAAGCTTGAGGACAGCTTCTGGCTTCAGTACTTCATAAAAAGAAGGGAACAGTATTTTACAAATCTCAGATTTAAAGTAAGGTTAAGTTGAATCACTTCTATCTATTCCAAGCATATAGCTAAAATTTTCCCTTTCTTAGTTGTGTATAAGAAGGCAATAACTTCTATTTGAAAGCCTCTACTACTTGAATGTTAAATTGAAGAACAGAAGAGAGAAGACAGAGAAATCCATTGAAATTTGGCTCTTGGGGCAGCTTCTATGTGAGAATGAAATGAAAAAAACATATTTAATGTGTCGCATTGAATTGACTATCCTAAGTTGTAAATTCATGTTGGAAAGGTAAAGAAATTACAGAAATAAAGATGATAACCATGAAAATTTTGATTTGTGCTTAAGTATCACTGAACAGTTTTTAAACACACGATCCTCTTTCCAGATTAATTCTTAGCGCCGAAGATGGACCCATTTTTATTTCAAGATGTATTCTTTCCTACTAGGCCACAAATTACTACGTTTAATTATTTGGAAGACGCCTTGTGAAAAAGTAGGAGCTGGCAGACCGGGAAGGGATGCAGAAGATGGATCAGCGAGTTGAATGCTTTGCAGTGTCACAGGGTTTTATCCTGTACAGTGACACGGCCCATTGTTTTCCCAATAATGTGACTTAAACCAAAATACTCGGTTGCTTGCCAACTGTCATTTTTTTGTTGTTCTTTTGTTTTTTTTGTTTGTTTCCTGGTATGTGTCAGGTTGCAGGGGCTTCTTAGAGGAGTACCGAGGCCTTTACTGAGTGGTAATGAAAAGCCAAAATGTCTAGTTCAGTGTGTGATATTTAAAACGGTCTGTTCAAATAAATGGATTTATACAAACCATTCTTTTTCTTCAGTATTAAGTCCATAGCTTGGAAATCCTGCGTTGGCAGAGATTTGGCTGGATGCTTGTGCCTTTTTGTTTATATGCTCAAAATGAAGACAAAGCGTAATTGTACTCATTTGAATAATACTAGGAAGAGCACTGATGTCCGCCTGATGTTTATTTACTGACAGATCTACCAGAATGCTTTGTGTTTGCTTTTAGTCTGCTTTTGTTTTCAAGTTTTGTTTTTGTTTTGTTTCTTAAATTGAAGTGCAAAATAAAACACAATAAAAGTCACTTCAGGCTTCTGGAAGCGCAGGCCGCTTGCACAGTAGCCAAGATGGGTGAAGTTTTTTGTTTTTAATGTGCATTTAGTGTGGGTTTTACTTTCTGCATGGTTCATAGCTAACTCCACTCTCACCTGCACATGCATACTTGCCTTGATAACGTGTTTCTTTGCTAAGATGGATGGGTTTTTAGTCCCTGTTTCTGGCTCGCTGCACCAGCTCTGCCCCTAGCCCTTTGAGCCAGGCCCGGCCTGTGAGGTGGAGCGGCCACCTCTGCCTGTACTCAGACCCCCTCTCGCTGCTGCTGGGTTTTCTAGAGATGCTCCTGGGACCTCTGCTCATGGCTTGCATCATCCAGTTACTTCAGGGGCTGTGGCCTACCCTACCAGCTTTCCTGAGGTCACAGAGCCTTCCTCCACCTCCTGTAAGAGGCAGCCAACTTCTGTGCTTTTTCTTAAGCCCTGTGGTGCTCTCCTGGAAGCTTTCCCATTAACTGGTGACTGCTGAAGGGTCTTTTTGCTGATGACAATATTGTAGTTCCAACTAGGTTTCAAGTTCTTCTGCATAGGATATACCCAATTTTGACAGGTTAAACTGCCTTCATTTTACCCCTTCCTCTCCCTCAGGTTTGTCATAAAGGCATTGACCAACAAAAATACCTTCAGCCGCTTATTTCCACGCCGCTCTTAATCCAAATATGCCCCTTTTTCTCTCCATGTTTTCTCAATGCGTTCTGGGATCCTGCTATTTAACCAGACCAGGTGTGGCCTGTCTTATAATTCATACAAGCAGGAGGGTCATATGCTTATGTGATTAATGGAAAACTGATCCCAGCTGAAGTGATGGAGCATTTGTGTGCACTTGGTGTGAGGTAGCCATGTAGTGTTTATTTCAAAGAATTCACTCACGCTGGAAATAGCTTCTAGTGCTTTACTGACAGATATTAGATAAAACAATTTTAAAAGAGTTTTGGTTTTAAAGTAGTTAATTTGAGTTGCTGAACTATTCTAAGGCACGCATTTGTTCTGCCACATGTTTCCAAGCCCTCCTTTGTCTGCTCTTTGGTCCAGTTTAAATTTGATCTTCCTGGATTTAAGCAACATCCCTCATTTGGAAAGAAAGACTTCCTCATGCTTCTGTTGAAATCATTAATAGCTTTGTTTTTTGGCTTCTGTGAATTTCCATAACAGCCCCATAATGCGAGCAGTAAGACTTCCTCAGAGAAACACGCTCACTGATGGTCAGAGCGTTCGAGCTTTTCCATTATCCTTTTGGTGTTGAGTGATTTTTCAGATCTTAAAAAACAGAAAACCCAAGGACTCTCCTGGGCTGCAGCGTGCGTACCTCTGTTTGTCAGCTTTCGGACAATGAAATAACAGCAGGCGGCTGTGTCCCCAGAGAAACGTGCGCACTTTAGAGGGGCACAAGCAAAATGAATAGGCAAAACAAAGATTGAGTATATCAAAAATGGGAAAAAAAAAAAAAAAAAACATGTTTTAGCTAGCTTACAAATGTTTCTTCTGCAAAAGTTCATTTGTTTGGGCTAATCACGGTTGTGAACAATGTAATTGTGCTTGTTTTTGTTGGTTTCTTCATCTCGTTTTGCGCGCGTATTGTTAACAGGAGAGAACAAAGTAAATTCCGATTCACAAAAATAAATACTCGATTTCTGTGTTGGATTTTTGCTTAGGGAAGTTCCACTTAATTTCCAAATCGGGAAGAGTAGAGAAAAGCGTGGAAGCCCACTGCGGAGCCGTGCTTGCAGGAAGGTGGAACTCCGAGGGAACAGCGCTGGCCACAGGTAAATGTTCTTGAGGAAATGAAGTGGTTTGAAAACTGAAATAACAGAAGAGAGATCTCAAAATAAAGCCTTTTTTTTTTTTTTTTTTTTTTTTTATATACATAAATGATATGACATGAAGAAGCGGAAGGGTACAAAAATTTAATATTAAAATTTATGAAACATAAATGCGTAATAAAACGTGTAGAGCATAAGAGCTTTACGCTATAGGATAAACCCAACACAATGTTTTGGAAACATAGCTTAATCCTTGACATATATTTAAAAGATGTAGTCCCACATTTCCTAAGAGATATTCTTGTTATATTGAATTTGAATGAATAAAACTGAGTCTATTAAAGTGTTCACATACTGGTCTAGCTTGAAATTCTCTCCCTTGTGAGAAAGGGGAGAAATGGAAACACAAAATGAGCAACAAATGAAGTGTGCTAAAATAAATGACCTTTTTGTTTGTTTTAAGTGTTTGTTATCACTTGAGGCATTATCACCCTGTTTAATGTAAGTTTTGTGCTGTTTGATCAATGCTGTTTTAGAAGATGCTTCACTACTTTAATACAAAAGTGAGTAAAAAACATTTCCCGTTTTATTGTGATCCTGTTTATTAGAAGTTGTCACATTTACTTTAAATGTTTTTAATATCAGTGCTTAGAGGCTTTTGTAGATATTGAGTACTTCATAAAGATACTTGTGTGGGTTTTTTTGTCTGTTACATTAAAAAAAAAAAAAAAAAAAAAAAAAGGTTGTTAGGTTGGCACATTTATACCTGCACATGTCATTGGAGTTTTTTGGCCAGCAAAGCTTACTGGGGCCTCACGAGCATCCTCAATGTTCCTGTGCAGCTCTTCCTTGGCCGTTTGGAGTGGCACAGTCCAGCTGCTGTCTAATCCTTTTCTCTGTCGGTGCTGGAAGAGTGATCTCCTGGTGTCTGCATCTCTATGTGTCTTTTTTTTTCCCTAAATCTTTTGGTGATTAATTGCTTTTATCACTTTCCTCAAGAAAACCTGTCTTGATGTTAAGGGGAAGCTAATTATGTTTCCTGTGATAGACTTTTTGATTTCTGCTGGTGTCAGAATTTTCTGCAGCCTCCTGTTGATCTAGCACAGCTGATTTCTTTGGACAAGATCCAACTCAGTCCAGAAGTACTGAAGATAATTTTGGATCTGCTTGTTTCCAGACTCAGTCTGTCTCTAAAATGGTGCTTTAAGGGACTCCGTCTGGCGTGTTCCTCTTAAATCCCAGAGGGATAGAAATATTGTTCTTTTTAAAGGCAAATTTGCCTCAGGAAGTTCTCCAAAGAAAAAGTCAAACTGGCCTTTCAATTTTTATTTTTATTTATTTATTTATTTATTTATTTATTAAAGATTGTGTGATGTTTATGAGGTATAAGTGATTTCACCTCCACATCCAAATAGCATACGCTGAGGTCAACCACTCTTCTCCTGCAACAAGACAGTTGAATAGAGAATTGTTGGTGATACTGTAACAGTTAAAATGTTCTTTATGGCTCTATTTTAACAGTATCATATGGGCACAGGATTTTGTTTTCCTTGTTTTTGTTACACTTTTAAAACTATTGAAGATTGAATCTGCCATATATAAAAACCTGAAGTCTGGAAGTAAATTACCTTCAAAAGGAAGAATGGCATCAAGGGTCCAGGTGCACCTTTTTCCTGATCAGTTCAATCTGGGGGATTTAAATAAAGGCAAAGACCTGTGCATTTCAAATATAGTAACACCTTAGGAAATATCTGTTCTTTTATACATACATAACTAAATTTGCTGTATAACACATAAGAGCTTTAATAAGTAAATTAAGTTTCTTGGTAGCATGCAGTTATGTTATACAACTTAAGCCTTCCAAACTGAGCCCCCAGTTATCTTCAGTTTCCCCGTTTATCATCTGTGAAGCCTCTAATTTAATACTTAAAATCTGCGCCTTCTCTCTTTGGACTCTTCAGAAATTCATTTAACCAGCCTCTGGGACATTGAACTGTAAATAGATGTAGACTATTAGTGATGTTAAATAGAAAATGCGTAACTTGGAGTACTTGAATAGGGATGGACTTTCTCTAACCAGGAGCAGCTTCAGATATGAAGACCATAAGGAGTTTCAGGAGAGGAAGAGACTTGTTGATAACAGTAGAAAAGGACTTAAGTATTTTTTCTTTAAAATACTATCAATTTGCATGTTAGGAAGACTATGTAAAAATTATATTGTATAAAGATCCAGGCTTATTTTAACTTCAGTACTTCCCAATAAATGCCGTAAGTTTACAACTGCCGTGATTGTTAGACTTGTTACTGCTTTTAAGTTGATTTCTCTGATAACTTTTCAGTTGGTGAAGATGGCCAAGTGAAAATCTGGTCTAAAAGTGGAATGCTGAGATCCACGTTAGCTCAGCAAGGTGAGTTAATTTTCTTAAAGTTCAGTTAGAACTTTGAATTTGAGACATCTAAAAAATACTTAAATAACAGATCCTAAGCCTGGTTTGGTTCATGATATTTAGGCCTAGATAATCTTCACTAAAATTAAAGATAAATCATGGCATTTTTCAGCAAATATTTTCAAAGCAGGAGTTTCTCTGTAATGGAGAACAGCACATATATATATATATAATATCATGTCTATTATGATTTTTTTTTTCAAGTGATTACTTTTTTTCAGGGTAGAGCACAATCACCTTTTCCTACTGACATGCTAACTACAACCTGTAGAAGTTTATCAGTGGGTATTTTCCTTTGGTTTTGTCTTGGGCTGGATAAATTGCTAAGATGTAAGAAAAATTGCAAAAATACGTATTTCATTTTTATTACTGAACTGTGATTAGAAGTTCCGTCATGAGTATGAAATTGTTTTAGATTCCATTTTTCCTGTTTTTGTTTTTTTTTTTAACATTTGCTTTTCAGCTGAAATGGTTTATTTTCAATCCCTCCCTCCAAGCAGTTGTTTTTATATGATACATTTTAAGGAAAAACTGTGTAGCTTGAATTTTCAATAAGACCATAATTTTCAAGGAAAAAAAAAAAGTCAAATTACATATATTATAGCAATATTTTCAGACGACAGTTTCAGTTCCACACTAAGTATTCTGGAGAGACTAAAGAATTAAGGATAAAAAGACTAATTTTTAAATATTAAGCCACAGACGCTTACAGGGAAAAAAAAAAATTACTAAGAGCATTGCAAAAATGCTTGAAAGATGCAAAATGTATATAGGTTAGTTCCTCTGCCCTTCAAATCTCTTAACAACCCTATTTAACCCAGTAACTAATTTAATATATGCAAACAGTCCTACAGAAGTGAAACCATTCCTGTACTTATGTTCTTTGTTGAACTGGGGCTGTGGAGACCTACCCTTGATCTTGACTTTGCAACTACAGTTTTATGCATAGTAGAACACTTCAGTTATTTTTATTAAATCAATTTGAAATTACATTATTGTAAAAACACAACAGTGCAAGCTGCAAATACGTATTTATACAAATGAAATTTGGTATTTTTGAAATGCTATTTTTTATAATTACAATTTCTAACATTTCTATACTATATCAGTTAAAATACTGAGCTAGATTTTGTTTTTCAGACTTCATACATTGAGATCATGTGACCTTTTGACATTTTTTAAGAAACCACATGCACCTGGGGTTGGGTTAAATGTCAGACCCTTATCTCTTTCTAAAACAAATTATCTAAATTCTTTCAACCTGTTGAAGGCATCTTAACCACAGGAGTGAATGTAAAATGTATTTCAATTTTGTTGAGGAAGTTCATATTCAGATGTAATATTTTTTTTTCATGCTTACAATGAAAAAGATAAGCTAACTGAACTGTGACTTTTGGAAAAAAAGTACTTGAAGCACAAACTCTTATTTTTCAGTTGATATGTTTCAAGATTTTTGTGTTTACCTATGCTTATTTGAGGGTTCATGTAGATGCTAAAGTAGGAGACATTTTAGTTTGAAATATGCAAGGTGAATTTCCATTGATTTGTTAGAATTTCAAGTACACTGTAAGAATTGGGTCTGCTTGAAATAATTATCTGTGTTTTAAGATAAGGACCTATGAGGCTCCAAAGCCCTTTAAACGTGATAGGATCAGATTCCCACAGACCATTCTGTAAGCCGCTGACATACCTAAGGTCAGAATAGGATTCTGCAGAAATGTGCATGTTGTTTAAGAGAGTTACATTGGGTTTGAGCTAATTTTTCACTTCATTATCGATAATCTTGAGAAATGCAAGGATTACGGTTGCTGACATTCTAGTCATTCCACTCTTTGTATTAGAAATAAATTTTCAGGCTCTTATCTTTGGTTGATGGTCTACGTGCCTGTTCTATCTTTGGATTTTTATTCACTAGGAAAACATGAACATATATTTTACCCTTTTTTAGCTTTTTTGGAACTTGTACGGAGTGCTGTGGCCGCGTGTCCATCCCCATTGTGCCAGTGCACGGAGTCACGTTTGTGTGAGCCCACGGCCTCTGCTGCATCCAGCCTTTGGCCATCGTGTGCTGCTCTCCTGGCTGTGTTGCTCTTTGAGCACAAGCTCACTTTTTCACCTGTAGAGTGTCTTCCTTTCCCTTTCTGGTTACTGGAAGCAAACTGACGTCTGGAATAGAAACAGTTTAATTACGAGGTGTGAAGTGGAGCTTACTTTTTAGGGGACAAACTCAAAATGTATTCAAAATGACACAAAAAATGACATATAGTGCTGCAAAAGAGAGGCATACGTTGTATGAATTAATATTTCCACTCCTCTGAAAGGGAGAAGTCTCACCAAAGTATCTGCTGTGTCTGAGTGGCTGCTCCATCACTCTGGCACTCAACCTTAGCTCCATCTCTGCTACACACATTGGCCGCTGGGATGATTCACTGGGGATTAACATCTGCGAGAAGAGCACTGAGATGTGAAGAAGCCCACCCTGTATGCTTCATGCTGATGTTCCTTCTTCGGATCTTCCCTCAGTCCACCTTGTCTGCTTTTATCACATCTTTTGTCGCAGTACTTTGTCCTCGAGACATTTATCACCAGTACAATTCACTGCACTTTCTGTCCTGCTGCACTTTTCCCTGCACAGCAGTGCAATGTGTTGGCAGTCTTTTCCCAACCAAGTTCTTGTTAAGTGCAGAAGGAAATGAGTTAACTTAGCTCCTGCTGTTAAGCCCTGGAAATTGTGGTTAAGTAGTCAGCCATCATAAAAAAGTTAAACATTTGGTTTAAATCTAAAAGTCTTCTGATTGTTAAATCAGCATCAGAGCAGGACAAAAATTAGTTTATTTAGAATTTCTGTGCAGCTGGTGACAGAATTTGTCATTTTAAGCATATATTGCTGCCAGGAGGAAAATAGCTAGTGCCAGATTTGCTTAATGCATGCTGTATGTTTCTGAGTTGACTCCTGTCATGGATGACAACAAAAATTACATCATCCTATATTTCTAAGTAACATAGAATAAATGACTTCGGAAAAGAAAATGCACAAGGTACAGAAATATTCAGGAACAATGACATCACTTTCAGTTTAGAGTTTTGAGTATGTGGAAGCTCGAATCAAGTTTAGTGTGTTGGATTGACGTTGCCATAATAAAACCTTTTTCTCTTCAGAGAGAACATCTGAAGACTGAAGTGGTTAGATATTAGATGATTTTAGGGAAGTCAATATGTCAGTTCAATTACTTAGCTATCTAAATCTCTAAATATTCACATTAAGAGGTAGTACGTAAGTAATTTGTTTTTTTTTTTGAAATGGAGCATAATTAACCAGAAGTATATTTGAAAATGTTACCGCCTAACAGCATTTCTCAGACCTTTGGTTTTTAATTACTGTAAATGATAATTATACTGAAAATGGTTTATTTACTCAATATTAATTCATTTGATCAATTTGATAATTAGTTATCAGCTAAAATATGCACGGATCCCTAAGAAGTGCAGATTTCTGCGAAGTTAGGAGAATTGCTTTTTGTTTTCCTCTTCTAAAATAATGAAGTCGTCAAACGCAAATATTTAGCTTGTAAGAACCGCTCTTTCTGAGGTTTCTTATTTCTCAGGTAGAACTTCAGGCAATCAAGCCTATCTTCAAGGGCCTCATTTCTACCAGTGAGGACATTCAGTCGGTAGGTGAAAAGCAGGTGTGAAATAAGCCTTCTCTTTCCCGTTTCAGAAGATGCTGAAGCAAGTCTTACAAAGAGGAACAATGATCTGACAGGGACTTACCACCCAGTCCCTCTCCTTGCACAATTTCCATGTCTTATAATGTTGAGGCTGTGCTGAAACTTGCTGCTCATTGCTACAGGGCTTTTGCTGTGATAGAAACAAATGTTTGGACATGCTCTTTACTTAAATTTTTACTTCTATTTGCAAGGAATCAAGTAGGGTAATACTTTGATTCTTCTTGAGGGGAGACTAATCCTGTCAAGTACTACGGAAAATATTTGCATAGTTGGCAAGCCTTTTTTTTTTTTTTTTTTTTCCTGGATGCTTTTTCAGTGCAATTTTTCACTTTCTTCTATTTTCAAAAAAAGGTCATGTAAAAACTGTAACATAACATCTTTAAAACAGAACAGTCAGTTTGATTCCAGATACATCACTGTGGAGTTCTCAACCTGAAAAAAAATGAATTTATTGGGAAAAATCTGTGAAGTCTGCAGGCCACTCTTTCTAGTTTTGTCTTTTGTCATTTGATTTTGTAAGCTGCTTGTATGTGCGATGCTCGTTTGTTTTATAAGTGCAGCTAACCAAAAAAAAATGTGTTATGTTAGAGGATTATCTATGGATCCTGAGCATCTTAAAAATATTTTTGGTGCAATACAAAGCTACGTAGAGCAGTAGTAAATCTGTATACATTTTTCTGTAACCCACATGTGGTATTGGAAAAGTCATCAATTATTTATATATTTTTGTAAGTATAGGTGATTTGTTCAGAGTTCAGAGTGGTCCCACTGAATGTGGTAGGTGTTCATCCTCTCGAGTGGATTTGCCAGGACTTCACTCCATGTATTTTTGTTCCCTTGAGGAGCGTGGGAATGCTGTGCAGTGTGAGGTAAAGGTCTTCAGAGCTGGTTTGCTGGGTTTTGTCCATGTTACTGCTGCTCCTATGGCTGTCTAAAACATGAACTGAACCAGTAAATGTGGCTGTGAGTGCAGACAGACACATGTGGAGGACAAATGGTTGCCTGTAGGCTGGCTTTCTCCTACTCCTGAATCTTTGATGTGTGATTTGAAGTAACCAGTTTGAAGTGGCTGTTGCAGTTTCTGCATAATTTGATCAGTTAAGCCATAAGAAATGTTTTCTTTGTGTCTACAGGAACACCGGTGTACTCAGTAGCCTGGGGACCTGATTCTGAAAAGGTTCTCTATACTTCAGGAAAGCAGCTGATTATTAAACCTCTCCAACCAAATGTTAAAGTTTTACAGGTATCATTAATACATTAAGGTCTCACTTCCCAAGTGAAAACTCTTTTCAGTTATCTATAGCTTTGCCAAACATTAAAAGTTTGTGCTAAAATTTTCCAGGCAGCATGCATGTGGCTCTTTTTTTTTTTTTCCTCTCCACCTCCTATTTCAGCTAAAACTTCATTTTTTTTTTGAGAGTAAGGAGATTATTTACAAAAAGGGAAATTCTTAACCATGTGCCTGAAGAATATCCGCAATAGAAATTATCAAATAATTTTTAGTTTACAGAAATAAACAAAGAGGAAGCAGAAAGATACAGAAGCCTTTCCCTTTCCATTTGTTACAACAAGGCTGAAAGATACAGCAGCAGTCCTCTGGAACGTTCGTTCTCTTTGTGAAGATTGTTAGGCCTTCATTCGGCCTTGTTCCAGACTGTGTTTAATTTATTCTTGTACAAAAGAGAATAAGCCCGTGCATTTGTATTGTTGGAAACCTTGATCTACGCTGGAGTGTGTGAATGCTACTAAATGATGACTAATGATAAGTATTAAACATAGACACTCTCAGACTTGTTGCATTTATGTTTTTGTTTTGTTTTTCTTTTTCAGTGGAAAGCCCACGATGGCCTTATTTTAAAAACTGACTGGAACTCAGTCAATGAACTTATTCTTTCTGCAGGTGAAGATTGTAAATACAAGGTGTGTACTGGTTAACTTTTTAGGGGAAACTGAATTATAGAAAGCATGTTTGTAGGCCTTCTGAAGTTTTCTAATTTTAATAACACCGAGAAGCTCAAAATTAAAAGAGAAGGCTTTCAGTTTTCAAGAAAAACTTGTTGCTCTATTTACATTATTTTTAAGTCTCACTCTGTCTAGTAGCATAAAATTAGAAGTATGTCTGAAAAGGTACTAGAATAAAAATTAGTAAAATGCAATTGAAACAAACTCCTACAGTAAAATACGTAAAACTATAGAAATGAGTCCTTGGAATAATGTAACCTATGACTTATTTAACATATCTGAAAGGGGTAATGACAAAATTAGAGGAGATAAAGCCACTGAAAATGACTTGACACTATTCATTGACTTCCTGGTCTTCTAGTGGTTACAATCAGTGAGAAAATCTGTTTGGTCTAGAAATTTGAGGAGTACCTTGCATTTTTGGGAATCATGTGTGAATAAAATAAACCTTGTCGTTGTGTTACAGACTTACAGTAAAGTACAGGAAACAAAATTCATTATTTCAAAATATTTTATATAGAGAATAATGTAATATTTGCCATAGCAGCAAAGTCCATTGCATTGAACTAACCAATATTGATTAGGAACAGCCTTTAATGAAGGATGAACTATAATATGATGTGATTTTTTTTTTTCCAGTTACACAAAAATAAGCTAAAGTAACTTGGAGTGTATTTCTGTAACTTTTGTAATTGTGAGGGAAAATTATACCACTAGAATAAGTAGAGGTGCACTCGAAGTGAGGTCATATAATTTTTTTAAATTTTTTTTTAAGGTATGGGACAGTTATGGACATCTACTGTACAGCTCACAGCCCCATGAATATCCTATAACATCCATTGCTTGGTCTGGGGATGGAGAATTATTTGCCGTGGGGTCATTTCATACTTTACGTCTATGTGATAAAACTGGGGTAAGTAATAATGCTGAGAAATGGCAGATGTGGAACTGTGCAAATTTATTGATAATACAGTAAATATTCCTGGGGATATACATGTACAGGCAAGTATTTTTATTAGCAAAAACTAGTCTTGACTTACAACACCTTTATACTGACTGCATCTGTGTAAGACATTCCCTTTTTGATCTGCCTAGCTGCATATCTAAATATGTTCTGGGTAGGCAAAAATTCTTTAAATAATCTTGCCTTTTTGGACATTATATTTCACTGTTTTTTGTTTTTGTTTTTAATTTTTTTCCTTTAAAACTGTAAGAGTTTACAGGCATATTCTGCAAGGTTATCGTGGCGTGCTATTAACTGTAAAAAGCAAGTAGTGATGACAATAAGCTGTCTTAAAAAAGGAAATAAAAGAACAATGTCCATGGGGGAAAAAAATAATAAATAAATAAATAAATAAATAAAATTTCTTATGCATATATTATTTAGTTTTTTTTTCCTTAAAAAATTCTAAGAATTGACAGGCATATTTTACAAGATCACAAAATGCAATTGTCAGACATTAGAAATGGCAACGCTAAAGCAGTAGGAAAAGAGGAGCTAAGAGAACATTTATGATTCTGTTTCTGATGGATGGACAGGGCATAATTATTCCAGCTAAGACAAACTTTAATCCTCTCATCTGAGCTTCTCTATTACTAACTGACTGTAGAATAACTCTAAAAGAATAAAGACACACCTAAAGGAGGTAACTCTCGTTTTGTTGTTGTCATTTGCTTTTTTTTTGTCTTGCAGCTTTACTCCAAGTTTGCTGTTGCTGACCTAGTATTTTTTTTTTCTTCCAACTTGGTCTCCAATTAAAATTAATGTGGTTTCATCTGCCTTCGCTGGTATTCTAAAAAAGTTAGCCCAAAGCACAGATTGACCTGATTGTCTCTGTGGATTTCCTGTGGTTCTGCATCTTTTTGCTCAGACTCGAATTGCATCAAACCTTGCTGGTTTGGGACTTTCATTGACCCATTCTCTACCTCTTTTGTTGTTGCATTCATTGCACTTTTGCTCAGGTTGGGAAAGCAGCGTTTGCTGTGGTGTCTGGGGGCATCCTCAGTACCTCGGGTTTTTCCCTACTGTGAACTGGGATGGCACGTTTCAGGTAGCTCTACATTCTTAAAAATAGCCTTTAAAAATTGTATGAGAAGAGGTATGCAGGGCAGGATCTCTCAGTCTTCGTATTTCACTTTCTGTACTGATTCTGATTTTAGTAATCTCCCCTAGTAAAAATACACGTAATTGAGATCTTTATATTTGAAGCGGGGATTGCTTCAATTTTCTGTGCCTTTCCCTCTTGCTTTGATAAATTCCTCTTGCTACTTAATCTGTATAAGTAAAATTTGCATGAAGTTGTCTTGAAGGAAATCACCTCACATGCAATTTTCTTTTGGAAAGCATTACTCTGCAGATTTTTTTGTTTAATCTGCTTTATTTAGATATCTGAATTTCTAAGATATTTGTGTTAAGGAGATTTTTTTATTACCTGTGTGTTATAAACACACTAGAAAGTTCAGAAGAGTAAAGTGGAGTTGGAGCTTTATTAACTTGTGCAAACGAGAGCAGGTACCTTTCTCATGGGTTAAAAAAAAAGATACTGAAGTACATATAAAAGATATAGAAGTAAAAAAGGTATTTCCTGTCTCTTTTTGGTATATGTTTTGAGAACAAATATACTGTGAGAAGTTTCCTTTTATCACCTCACATTTCACGTGGATTATACAAAGCAGAGAAAATGGATAAATGGATAAATACTCTGTGCATGCAATCATAACAATTGTGTGGTCACCTCTCAACTGTCAGATGCTGGGACCTTCAGATGTTCACAGCCTGTATCACAGGGGGGACATCATTTCTTCTCCCTGGCATCTTTCTGGTTGGGTTAATGTTAGGCATGGAGGTTGTGTCATTGTCTTTTTGATTGTCCCCAAACTCTTTTTTCCTAGACAAAGTGGATAAGAGGATTTGTCTCCATTTAATCTGCCACGTAACTCTATTTAAAATGTGATTAAAGCAGTAACCTGCTCTGTTGCTTTTCCATCTCCCTATATAAATATGCCGCTGTAGAAGTGTTTATACACATATAGCATATTTTACAGCCAAATAACTTATATTAATACTAGTATAATTACATCTGTGTTGGACTACATTATGTATCACAGTGCTTTAAACAACCAGACTAGCCATTACCACCAGTATTCTTCCTCAAACAGCACTTTAAACTGTGCTCTCTTCTTTCACAACCACTTTCTGCCTCCTTTCTGAGTACTGGGATTACCGAGCTATATTAGCAAATGGTAAACTGAGATAAATATGCTCTTGTGTGGGTGATGCCAACAATCTAAATAACATTTTGCACTCACTATCGATTTAAGCTTAAATGTGGCAAAGACTGAGGTACTGGAAAGGGAAGACAAATACTAGAATTTTTTTTCTGCCATCTTGTAGGCTATTTTATGTAGCTTTTGTTTCTGATCCCCAGGGCATTACTGTTTTTCTCGCTAGCCATTATATAATCTAATTTATTGTAAGTACAGCTGAAACTCCTGCTAACTGAAAATGAGGAATTTTTTAATCAGTATATAATAATAAGTCTGCTTGTGGGCTTTTAAAAAGATGTCGATAGGTTTATTTTTTCATAAAATTAAGGGCTCTTTTACCTGGTTTATTACTCAACTCTCAAAGAAATAAAGGCATGTACAGTAGCTAGTGCCAGATGCTTTTCTCTATTTAGCAGCTAGCAATGATAAATTATTATCGTCAAAAGTCGTGACTTTTAATGAAAGTTTCTTTCCTGACATGAAATGTAAATAGTTACTAAAGAACTAGCTTTGCTAGTATTGGGGGAAAAGGAAGAATGATTCACATACCACCAGAGTGATGGAGTTTGAAGAGAACCAGACCTGGCTTTTACTGGTCAACATAGACATTTTTATTATGTCTGATGTAATGGAGCTATATTGGCAAATTGCTCCTTAGGGAGCCATCAGGCGATATATATATCATTAACTCTTCTCTGGCATATGTGTTCAGTTTTGGGACATAATTAAGTTAAATTCTGTTAGTGTATGTTCTTTTCTCCTATTCTTTTTTTCTTCCTGGATACTTCTGACAGCTGTACGTTAAGAAAGAAAACTAAAAATATAACAGAAACTCTTAGAAAAGTTTTATTTCTTCATTTAAAAATCACCTTTGCTCTTGATAGCTTTATTTATCTAAAATAAATTATTATGGCTACCGTACAAAATAACAAACAAAAAATATTTACTGTTGGAATTTGTTGTCTGCCCTAGTGTCTGTGATCATTAATCCTGTAGAGGCTCCTAAGATTAATTTGAAGGCCTAAATATTGAAATGTAATGCTGGATGTGTTGATAGATAGACTTGAACCCTCCTGGTGTTCACAGCTTTTCCAAATCTAATCACTTGGATGGAGGGCAATGCTTAAAAAGTTCATTTATGTAAGCTATTTCCTGTGGCTCTGCGTGCTTCCCTTGACATTACTGATCAGGTCAAAATATTTACACAGCAAGAGATGGTAAGAATGACTGAAATTCACTAATTTCCTCCTTCTCCACTCTACTCCCACGTAAGTGCCTTAGAACATGGACCCTACCCGTCTGCTCCTAAGACAGGTTGTGTCGTGAGTGCTTTGGAGAGTGGAAGAACAATATAAAAACCACAGTAATAAAATGTAGGGAACGTTGCCTAATATCTGTAGAAAATAAAGGAAAAAGATCTGCAAGTGTAACAGCTATTCCTCACCCCATTTAAAGCAAGTGGAAGTATGGTGCTAGGGCTAAAAGTATCGAGCTCTGTTGTAACATGGTTCTTTCCAGCTTTTTCTCAAGAAGACAAATATATTGAGAGTTGATTGCATTATTTGATATCCAGGGTTGGTTATATGTTAAATAGTTAACAGTGTTCTTTTTCCTTATTTTTTAAACTGTTGATAAATGAGGGGGGAAAAAAGCACCCAAGGATTTGAAAACTACAGCGTAGCAGATATCTACAGAGAAGCTTTAAAAATAATTTAAGTTTTTCTCTTTAAAACCATGATTTCCATTCAGGACAATAAATTGTGTGACTAGTGTAAAATTAACATTATAATATGTCCTTTATATCACCATTAGATATTAGACTAATATAAAAAGATGGCAAGATTTTGAAAGTGGCTGCATACGATGCATGTTTTCATGCTGTTCAGAATTGTCCTATACTACAGCACTACAGAAATCACAGCAAATCTGTTTCCTATAGAGTCACAATGAGCTTTGATCCCATTACATTTAGTCTTGCTTCTCACAGATACGCATTTGGCATTGTAGCAAAATAAGTTTTTGTGTTTTTTTTTCTTTCTTTCTTTTTTTTTCTGTTCTGTCTCTATTTCATCTACCTTTATTAACAGTCGTGATTCTGAATTCTTTGTAGCTCAATAAAATAAAATAAAAAAAATTACAGATGGGTTTCCCATGGAGTCATGTTGCTGACCAATTCTTTCCAAGCTGACATATTTTAATTTATTAGAATTGGCTAATGTGACTTCTGGAAGAAAATGAAAACATGTGGATCATCTATGGAAGTAATAATCTATATAAAGAATGACATCAATGTTTCATTTTCTAAGGTTAAGAATTTATATGGGACAGTTTGTCATCCTATTTTTAGTTCTTCTGGGGTCCAATAATTACGAGAGTGTGCTTGGATTTCAGGAGAATTTTTGGAAAGCAGCATAATACCTCCCCTGGAGGTACTGGCTCAGTCAATTTTTTGATAATTAACTTTAATTACCAGAGGTAGGTCCAACAAATGTTTGAGAAGGCAACAGGAACCCTTCTTAATCCATGTGTTGAGGAAAGTTTCTCCTCCTCAGGTAGTAAATTGCTGTGTATTCACCCATAGCTCTGGATTTCCTTCCCACCAATTATGCATGTTGTCTGTGGTCTGTAGGATCTTCTGCGGATGCTGGTGTGGTGGGAGCTGGAAGCCTGGCAGGGGTGTTTTTGATACAATAACCCTTATGTTTTATACTCAGTAAAAAGTGGGGTCATATAGAGACATACGCATCCTACAAGCTAGGTCTGTATGTGTATGCATATTCAGGTGCTTCTAATACATCCGAGTATAGATTTGCTTTGGATAATTGATTTTATAATCTTGTAATATTTGAGGTGTCTTCTGTTATATGAGAAAATGAATAGGCTGTTTCTGAAGTGAAGCTTCCAAGCAGTTTGCAGTAAAACATCGCTTGCCAGCCTTAATGGACATGCAGACTGCAATAAGTTTTTGAGATATCAGCTACCAATGCACTGATGTGAATTCCCCAGCAGGGCACAAGCCAGACTGGTCCTTCACTTTAAAATAAACAAGGAAAAGTTCTCATTTAGCAGGAGCTGAGCCTTCGTGCAAGTGTCAGCCCAGTTGGGCCGTGTGGGGCCAAGAGCGTGTGGTTCCTCTTGGTCCCTTCTGCTCTATGAATCCCAGAATGGTCTGCAGGGGAGATCGCATGTTTTCTTTTTGTAAACAAAGGCAAAATTAGCAAAGATGATTATTAAAGCCATTTGATTAGGCATGTTGTGCAGATTCTGACTTCATGGGGAGGCTCAGCAGTATCAGCTTTAGCTCAGCCTGAGTCAGCGCTCCCTGCACCAAACTCCACGCACTTGTAAAGAGACCCTGAACAGAGACCAGCCAGGAACAACGAACCATCCACGGTTGACATGAGTATTATTTTTATCATTTAAAACATAACAAAATGCTCCTTCTTCATTACGTTTCTTTTCTACGTATTTATGCAGTGGTATTATGTGGATAACCATTCTTAACTTACTGCACTCGGTCCAGAAATAATAACTAACTCGATCCTTCTTATTGAGTCTTGATCTATCAATATTATGCGTTTGAAAGGCTGTCCTTGTTCCTCTGAATTTGCTCATTAAAATTGACCCACGTCTCAAGAGCCTATTCCATTTCCATTTCTGGAAGCCAGACAACATTCAATGGCCGCAGTGCTTCGTCTATTTTTACTACATTGTGTAATCAGAAAAGGGAAGCTTAAGTTATTGCTTTTAGGTATTCATTTAATATCGTGAAACTTCTATAACTACTGGTTTTGTTCTTGAGGGCAGTTCATTGAATTCAATAAAGAACTAATTATGACACAGAAGAGGTATAAGCCACAGAGTAATACCACAGGATAATATTGCAGCATTTCGGACAATGTTGGAAGAACATTCGTACAGTCATTCATACAGTCAGAGCCATACCCTGATTTTTTTTTTTTTAACTCAGTATATGGAGGAGATGCATAACAGTTTGTAGAAATTGTGTCTATATTGCAAATGCAGAGATAAATTATCTTTATTTATTGGAGCTTTTTGTGTGCATGATGTATCAGACATCTTCAGGGAGTACGGGTCACAGGAGTGCTCTGAATTACATCAGGTGCTTTCTGAAAGGAATAGGAAATGCAACCTTCTGACTGTTTTATATTTTTTTAAATGTATGTATTTTGGGTTGTAATCTGGAAATATATTACTAAATGTTTGAAATACCTGAAAGAAAAGCAGAATTTGTCTTAAACAGAAGTAATTTAGGAAATGTATGCTCTTTCAGAGGTGCAGTCTATCTGCTCTGCATAAAAAAGTTAGCACTAAAGCCAGATGCTTCAAGCTCCGTGATGTGGTTCTTAGCTGATGGCTTGAAGCCTTCATCTGACGTAAATGGCCTTAGGAAAAAAATCCTGTCTGCTTGAGAAGCTCCTAATACCAGCTTGGAAATAGTGCTTCTTCACACTCTTTTCAGACCACATCTGGCCAGCTGTGAAAAATGTCTCAGAAGTAGGAGGACATGTAGAGCATTCTGAGTGTGCTTGTTGCAATCATTGGCCCTACAGCTCAAGATATTGCTCATTTCCCATGTGAGGATGTCAGACAAATTAAAGATATGCTTTTAATTACTATGAAGTGTCTCACACAGAGCTCATCCTGTTGAGGCAGAAGAGTAAGTTATGGACTTTTCTCCAAAAAAGAAACCAAAAAAAAAAGAAAAGTAAAAAGCAATTACCTTCCCCAGCTGCAGATTGTATAGGCAGTGAATGGTGTGTCTGAGCCAAGAGGCATGGAAGCTGAAACCTTGAAATTGAGTGCTTGAAATTGGAAAGTCAGTCAGTGCTGACATTGTCTTTCACTCGCCCTCATGAGCCTAGGCAGTAAAAGAGCCGTAACTCAGTAAGTCATCTCCGAGAGTACGCTGCACATCGTTAGCACAACTGGGAGCTTGAATTTCATCCCGTTGTGTTTCCTTGCTATTGAAAGTTGCTCTGACACCTTTATTTTAATACGATTTTTGTGATTTCATTTTGTATAAATCATACCAAGACTTTGTGTGAAGGACTTCATATTTCTTTGGTCTTATGGGTACTGCAAAAGAAATCAGAGCACGAAATGTGTTAGAAACATTAGGTGAGTATTTTCTTCCAGCTGTCTCCCCTTTGGTGTAATATCATGTATCTGAAAGTCACGAGAATCCAATGTCTACATTTAACTTCGATCACATGTTTTTTCTTAATGCTATTAAAAATATTCTGTTATACAGTTCTGAAGAGGCTATAGTTGAGATTTACTTCTTTTAAACTCTGGTTTAAATTCTACCTCGAAGTCCATAAAAAGGTTATTTCATTTTTGTCACCCACTTTCAGGGAAACGTTTGTTCTCAGGTTTGGGATGACTTGTTTGGACTGCGTTTCTGAGATGCAGGAAAGAGAAGACGGGTGTCTTGGTCTGAGGTTTTTGACAAGAATGCATTGATAAGGATCCACCTAAGCTTTAGAGGAGTCTTGCATATGAGGCTGAGGGAATTTAAGAATAAAGGTTTTCATTGGAGAAAATGTAAATATGAGAAAGGAATAAAATTAAGCTTAGCATTAAATGTAAGCTCTAGTTCTCTCCAAAGGCTAGGCCAGATCTCAGACGGTGGTTGCAGTAATGTTTCAACTTCTTGTTTTTATTGCAGGCATAGCAACTGGAAACGTTAATCCATCTTTCCCCTTTAAAATAACAATAACAGAGACTAGAGAAAAAGGCGGGCAAGGTATCTATCTAGCATCTTTCTGTGCCAGGAGGAGAGCAGTGCGTAGGCATCGCTTTCAGTGCTTCTCTTCACCCACTTCGGTTGGAAGCATGGTGAGAAGCAACGGCAGCTCTCTGTGCAGCAGCAGGGGCTGTTCCAAGCTGATTTTGCCCGGGCATTGCTAGTTCTGTGTGCAGGAACGGCCGCCACTGCAGCACGAACTGAGTGCACACACACAGCACTGTAGCCTACTGTACCAGCGTAACCAGTATCGTTGTTCCTAAGAGTGCTTCCTTAATTTTTATGTACTGATTGCCTAGGTTTATGGATGGCTAGGTACGCTTTAAATATACTCTGTCTAGTTAACTTTTACCTAATGTACTTCAGGCAATGTGACGGTTTTCATTTCTGCCGTACCTGATGGTTTTCTTTTTTGTGTCCCTGCTTTCAAGTAATCCAGTTTAAGAATCTAATCACTTTGGTTTGCTTGTTAAAACTAATAAAAAGTTATGACATTGATACGTTTCTGTTAAAAAATGTGAATAACTCTGTAACTATTTATTACAATAAATTATTTCCAAAAAAGTACAAAAAAGGTTAAGAATTGTTTTCTCTTTTTCTTCAAGTGGTCCTACGCTTTAGAGAAGCCCAACACTGGCAGCATATTCAATATTGCTTGGTCTGTTGACGGCACTCAGCTAGCTGGAGCGTGTGGCAATGGACACGTCATCTTTGCCCACGTCGTGGAGCAGCGCTGGGAGTGGAAGAACTTTGAAATAACATTGATTAAGAGGAGAACCATGCAGGTAATCTTCATACAGAGCTCTACGTCCTGAGTAGTCACTTTCTAAGGCTTTTCTCAATACAAGATTTGAATTTTAATCCTCAAGTAACAAATATTATTGATTATCCATTTTTTCCATGAATACATCACTGAAAATGTTAAGATCATAAAATGGCCAGAGTTAGCAAATAACATAAATAATTATCCGTTGTATAGAAGATCGGATCTCTGTAAACTAAACCATACTGCCAGATGAGCCAGAAGTGCTTTATCCTCCAGAATAAAATAAAGCCCATTCGGAGAACATGTGAAATTAGCTGTGGGAGGCAGCTTATGAGAGATAATTTCAAGTGTAATGAAAATGTTTATGCAGAAAACAATACAAATACATGGGCCAAAACCAAAGCATGGTATTATTTCAATAGTGTTACAGTAACTGTCAGCAAAGATGAAGCTGCATGACTAAGTGTAGACAATACAGAGGAACTTTCTTTGCCTTACCTGCATTCATAAGATGTCGGAGGGACTGATACACCTCGTAACAGCTAATCCTTTAGCTAGGTGTGCTATGCCCGTGTCGTTAGTGAAGCTATGATGAACATTGCTGTCTCAGCAAATTTCCAGATACATTTGGTTGCTGGCTGTAGCTGCTTATCTGCACCACGTGCTGTGTTACAGCCTAGATCCAGATCTTCCAAAGGTACAGAACTTCGTCGTGTATCATATAACACACATCAGGTACCCGCTGGGTGCTTCCAGCCCCTGAGTGCTGAGCCATAGGCACCGAGCTCCGGGGGAGCTGCCAAGTCTCAGTGCTGCTGGAAGCCAGCAGGCCCTACATGTGGTTTCTGGAGCTTAAGCTTAGGATCCTTCCTTTGAAAAATCTTGGCCTGGATCCACATTTAGGTTACCAAATATCTGGGAATTAATACAAAAATATGAATTTTACCTTCTAACTTGTCTTCTGTGTTCCCAGACACTGACTCACAACATTTGCTCTGTGGACAGTGGGGTAATATAAGATTTCCATCTTACAAATTTTCCAAATTACACATTTGATATTAGACACCAGGCCAATATTTTCAATATCAAATTCAAGTTCCTAAATTCCTAATTAGGCCCTTAAATGTTTTTTGGTCTCAATTCTTTCATGTTGACTATGTAATTGGGAAAAGTTGTAGCAACAGGAATGCTGTATAACAATTGTGTCTAGTGGGTGGGATAATATGAGTCAGTGTCTGGGAACACAGAAGACAAATTAGCAGGTAAAAATTCATATTTCTTCTTTCATTCCCAGACATCGACTCGTAACAGATGGGCTCTGTTAATAACTCCAGGGAGTTTGAATATTCAAACAGCTGAGGAAGGATAGCTAACCCTGATCCAAGATTTATTTTATTTTATTTTATTTTATTTTATTTTATTTTATTTTATTTTATTATTCCTATATATTTATGTAGAAAAATCTTACCCACAAAAAGTTTCTAGATGCATTCTTTCATCCTTATTATTACAATAGCAAAGTTAGTTATGGACATATTACTGCAGTGGACACAAAAATTAATATGCCTTTGGAAATTGTTCTAAACTTCCATAATAGAGTTCAATCCTTGTTTTGCAATCAAGGAGAAATTACCACCCTAGTAGATTTCATGCAGCTATGATCTAAAGACATCTTTTGAGCTCAGAAATCTGTGTTGATTACAGGCAAACTGTGATTTTCTTGTAACATTGTCATTTGAGCAAATTTTCACAGAAATGACACGGCCTACTTATCAAGGTCATATCCCAAATTTCTCTTAAAGTATGTTAAGTAGCCAGAACTGTTTAATAACTAGGCAGCGTATCTTTATCAAAACCTTGGTTATTGCTAAGTGTTCAGATGGGGTCATGATGGGATCACTGAAGTATTTATTACATTTCAAATTGTTTAACCAGCTGAACAGTGAGTGTTAAAATGGGACCTTTCAGACATCCTCGATCACAGATGCTTTTATCAACTCCATGTATTATATTTTGCTTTTGCCTTCTGTGTTCCAATTAAGCATTAATTATTCATTTCTTTCTTTTAAGAAGTCCATCCAGCTCTTGAGTAACTTTTATTCCTTGAGCATTCCTGCTGTTGTGCTTCTTCTGTTTTTAACAGTTGACTTCTTGGAGTACCCAGCTGTGATTATGCTTTTGATTTTTGAATAGAACATCTGTTCACAAAGACAGCAAATTAACAGATAAAAATTACATTTAAAGCAAAATTTCTTCCCCCCCCCCCAAAGAAAAATGTTTCAAAAACATATTAATTGCTTATTCAGAGTTTATAGAGCCTTTGCATTTTAAGTTTTCTACCAGTACTGTGTAAGTGCCTATTCCAATATAATTGTGATCTTCTACTTATGGTATAATAGTATCAGTATGTGTTTATAATAAGAAAAAAAATATAATATTTAATAACTTTAATTTCATTTATTGCCATTTTACTCAACCAAGGATTTATCTCAACTAGGTGCACAATGTTATTAATGATGCAGTTGACTTGCTGGAATTCCGTGACAGGGTTATCAAGGCCTCTTTGAACTATGGGCATTTGGTTGTCTCAACTTCTCTTCAGTGTTATGTATTTTCGTAAGTAATACGTATTCACTAAGCTTTTTTGAATTTATTTAACTGTTGTAAGAAAGCAGCAGAAACTTTATTTGAAGTACAGTAGGTCATGACCTATTTGTTTTTGTAACTAATTGAAATATTCTACCTAGCATCATATACAACAAAATGTATTTGAGTAGAGTTGCCCTCCTTCTGTCATCCTTTCTTCCAGCTTCTTCTAGCTTCTTGTACAGCCAGTCAGTGCACCAGCACGTGGCTACAGAAATTTCTGCTCTTTTCAGATAGAGGCAGCAGTAAGAGACTGGATGCAAAAGTATTTGTCCCCATTAGGTGACTCCAATCAGTGACTTTATTTGAATACTACTTCTGGCCTGCCAGTTGTTTTGGAATAAAATCAGAATGATTCAATCCTACATCATTTTTTAAGAATATGATATTCTGTTTCATATGCTGAGATCTAAAGTTTACTGCTGAAGCAACTAATCAGCTCACTGAGACGACTGATGTTGAACAATAATCCAGCCTGTAACAGGGCGTGCATCCTGACTCCAGATCACTGTAAGAGTCGAGCTGCGATTTAGAACTACTTTAAAAATGTACTTGCTTCATATAAACATGATTTTGCTGTTCACTCAGACTCCTAGGTCAGCTACAGCTGGTGTGAAGGGATGCAAAAAAGAAAGCAGAAGTGTTACTGGATCATACTCACAGTTATCAGTGTTACTTGGCTTCTTATATACCATTTTCTGTGTTGAAAATCTCCCTTTATAAAAATGTTAAATGATTAAAATGTGTGTGCTTTACTTAGTGAATTCAACTTTGTATTTACAATGATGTGATAATAGTTTTAACAAACAAATTTCTTTTTCTTGTAGTACAAAGAACTGGAATACACCACTTATCTTTGACCTGAAGGAAGGAACAGTCACTTTGATTCTACAAGCAGAAAGGTAGCTTACTGTAATGGTCATTATTAGATACTTCTTAAGATGTGTTTCTGAAAAACTTTGTCACAAAGTTCTTAGGAAACAAAACAAAATAACACACAGAAAATTTTAGAAATTGACAAAAACATACAGTATTGGTAAGTAGCTTCTGAAGGCTTAGCCAGTGTATTTGACATACATCTGTGATGGTGGTAATGAATCTTATATTACATGTGTATGGTTATACTCATTTATGGAAGAAAGTAAATCATCCTATATTACAGTAACATCTCTTTTTTATGTTCTATATTGCTTTTTTGAAGTGGGATATATTTTATAGAAATTATCCTAGGCCTCCAAGTTTTATTAGAAACATTGCCAGGTGTGCAAAATAAAAAATAAATTATGCTTTCATTTTTCTTACATATATGTACTATGTTTACAAGAAATTACATTTTTTCTCAGTTTAAAAATGTTTTAATCTGTATTTCCTGAAAATCATTTGTCAGAGATCTTTACATGTGCTTTTGTAGGAGAGTCTTTTAAAAGACTACGAATAGGAGCAGAATTCAAAAATCTTCAGTTTCAATTTTAGTCTTAATTCTCTTGGGCAAGTATTCTTGGACAACTTTTCCAGCATAATGCAGTGCAATACTCCCTGCGTTTTTGAGTGCCCCAGATTAAATACGTGTGTCTTGGACTGTAGAGAGACTGCAGTACAGGAAGGGGAAGCAAGCAGCCAGGATTCTGAAGATCGAATTCTAGATTTGAAGTTTTGTGCTGCTAATTAAAAGTATAGTTTGCAAACATGGTACAGGTTCTGTGGCAGTGAAGGTGATCCCTGCTCCACAGAACTGAACCTAAGATTTTAGTAAAATATGTCTGCGTTGGCAGATCTGTGTGCAAACAGATGGTGGTTCATTTGGTGCCAATGGCAATGCTATTTACAATAGTTGGGAGTCTACCAACTGTTTTTTTAATGGATGTGTTTTGTGTCTATGAACTATAGGTACTGTACTTAAAAAACAATTATTGTTCTGCAGAAGTATTTATATTCTATATAAAAGATTGCAATGTGTTCTGGCAAATAAGTTATTTCTCTGAAGCTCCACATATAAATAGATGGCAAGCAGTTTGATAATGGTGTCTTCTATTTTCTTTACTTTATAATCCAGTCATAGTGAAGGAAATGATACAGATAAAACTATTTCAAATCTAGCTGTAAATATTAGAGCTTTTTCTCAACTATATACATGAAATACACAAACCAATGGTCAGGGTTCTCATGTGTGGTGATGTGCAGGGAATACTGTGTGCAGCTATCTGCTGTGTCATCAGCTGTCATAAGATTAAGTCTTAAAATAGCTATAACTGATAAAATCATAGTAATTCCAGATAATAAATATTTCTTATGGAAAAAGATAACATTCACATTAAAACTGAAGTCATCTGCTCAGAGCTTTCAGAATGCCAACTATGTAAGGCTTAGAAATTATGTCATTTAACTGAAAACATTTGCAGATATTAGACAATTGTCTTCAAATGGTCGAAATGGTCATCCTTCTTTTCTATATTATTAAACAATTAGCTTTTTTTTTTTTTTTTTTTAGGCATTTTCTTCTCGTAGATGGTGGAGGACTTTATTTATATTCCTATGAAGGAAGATTAATTTCCTCTCCAAAATTTCCAGGAATGAGAACAGACATTTTAAATGCCCAGACTGTATCTCTGAGTAATGATACTCTGGCAGTAAAAGACAAAGCTGATGAAAAGGGTAAGTTCTCAGTTCTGATATTTCCATGCTTGCTAATAATTTATTGTGAAATGTTCAGTCTCTGTGCATTTAACTTTGTTTTCCATGGTTAGCATTGGTTAATTATGGTTAATTATTATAAAATGAAAGCATAGAGCATAAATAATTTATTGATGGTGTAAATACAATAATATAATAAAAATGACTTAAAATGATGGGTCTTGTCTGCCTTTAATTAAAAAAATGAATTAGAATATATATATGTTTCCAAACTTCCAGCTGCATGTAATGCATTGGAAAACCATGGAATATTTGCAGTAAATATTGCACAGTGGTTCTTCCATAATAATGAAATGGACTTTTATAAGTAACAGTATATTTTAGTGCAAATCATTCAGAAGAAATAAATGGTTTTCAAAACAATTATAAACAGGTAAGTGAAAAGTTTGATTTTTTCTGGTCTTTTTTTACTCTGTGTATTTGTATTACACAAGTATATGTATGTTTTTATATATATTAGTATGTATAACACAGACTTTATTGCCATATTGACACCTTTGATGCAGTTAGGACAAAAACAGTAGAAGTATTATGGATAAATGAAGAAAACATGGAAAATTCATACAAGAATACTGAATGCTGTCTGTATCTACACAAACTTTGGATTTTGATGGTAAATCCACTCACTGGCCCTGTTCCTTTGGCCATCATCCTGAATAAAACCCAAGAGCATCTCCAGCTCCAAATCACTGCTATTAGTGTCCTGAAAATCTTGTCAGCCAGTTCTGCACACAGGCTAATCTTCATCAAAATTGTAATTTACAGAGCCTGGGTTTCCGACTGTGTTTTCAAAATAAGCTCACCAAATGAAACTATTGGTAGTAGCTTCTGTTCTGCTAATAATTAGGGATTTGTATTTTTATTTTTCTCTATTCTTGCTATGAATCCCACCAGCAGTGGTAAAAAGCCTTATAATATGCCAGCACATGGGAAAACAGATTCTTGGCACAGGAAGCTGTGGCTTATCTAGGCCTGTTTATTCTTCTCAACTCACCCTAGCAGAAGCATTTTTTTCTTTGCCCTATTTTGAGGGCAGGTCTGTTTTTCATAATGCAGTGCATTATAGAAATATCTAAGAGCTGAGCGTGCTGCAGGAAGCAGTTTGCACATCAGAGCCAGGAGCTCTTTACAAGCCCGTTTACTCCCATACACAGACAGGCATAACTTCAGTGTCGTTATGTGGATACTCTCCCTATTCCAGTAATCCAGAAAAAAAAGACGTGTATCTGTGCACTTAGTGTCCTTCCTCATTCTCTAGGGAAACTGGAGGAGGGAGGAGAGCTTGTTCTGAAAAAGGAGCTCCTGGCCCTAGCTGTGACCAGTTATTCCAAGAAAATATAATGTGTGTGTTGAAGGCACACAAGAGCTGTTCTTTCTCTGAATGGTCAAAGAGAGAGAATACCTTTTGTTCATATTTTAAATCTATAGGTATAAAAAAAGAAAAGAGATAATTTAGCTTCTAAGTAATGTTGAGGTTTTCCAGATTAAAAACAAACAAACAAAAAACCCCACCCACACACATCCACAAAATCACACTTATCTGAAATACCATAATAAGCATAGTAGGTTACAAAAAGTTAATCAATTTCACTTGCCAGTTAGGTACAGTAGTTTTCTCTTAACCCTCTTAATCTCACTTCCTATAGCTATTATAGTAGCAGCAGAATTGGTTTGTACAGCAAGATCAAAATAAACGTTGTGCAGGGAGCCATGCATAAAAGTGAGAAAAATACCACTTCTCAGGAACAACTCGTTTTCTTCTGTATATTTAACCAGCTGCCAAGAGCAATGCTTGTGCAAAACCCTTTCTTTTCCTCCTCTGCAAACTCGACCGATGCTTTCTGAACACCTGCTCTTACAGTTTCTTTTTTTTTTTTTTTTCCTGCCTAAATAACCACTGACCTCAAAGCAACATCCTGTGTCCTAGTGAGAGAAAGACGCAGCAGGATTAACATGTTAACATCGCCATCCTTTGGAGTGAGCATGCATGTTCATTTTATAGTGTGTGCTAACAGGTAGCACGTCAAATCCTCAGGTGGGATGTGTTAGCAAGCATCCGAAATTGTGTCACATCTGTGTTTTCCATGAACTGATGCTGAATCAAGTGTTTAAATTGGAGTTTAAATAGGGAGTAAAGTGCTCATTTTCACATTATGTATTACAATGGCTATCAGTGCCCTGAAAATAACAATGGTTGGGAATTTTCACATAATTCTCTTGACTGCAAAATGAGAATATTCTTGCCTGTGCTCAGCAGACTATGATGACTGCATTTTCCAAACTAAGATTCTTGTTTGACCAGAGTGTGAAAGTTTTTGGTAAACTAAGCACCCAGTAATATGTATCCACTTGCAGTTTTATTATACTCTGAAAACGAACTGAACTGACTGAAAAGTCTGTAAAGAACTGTTGATTTGAATAAACCATATTTTTTTCCTTCAGTTATCTACATATTTGATGCTTTGTCTGGAAAACCACTGGGTGATGGAAAGCCTCTAACCCATAAGGTAAAATGAAAGCTGGAAAGTCTCTTTTTTGTTATATTTTGAACTTAATAATAATGCTTTGCCTTATATTAATATATTTAATAACCTATTAAAGTTTATGATCTTAATACAGAGCAGCTTGACAACTCTAGTTTACTCTTATAAAATAAAAAGTTAGATTCTCTATGCAGTGTTCATGTACCAAGGGATTTACTCTAGGCTGTATTCAGTTATTGGAGAGTTTTTCACCTGCACATGAGAGACCGAAACTACAGGGGAGATCAACATACTGTTTTTACTTTTGGACTGCCATTTCTATTTCTGTAATCTTCTGTAGTAGATTCCTAAACTCCGATCTCTGCTGCAGTTCTGTCCTACTCTGCATGAAATTCAATTTGTATAATGCTTCATTCAACAGAGAAGTCACATGAAAAAAAGTGCAATCCAGTTTTTCAAGAGTTTTGTGTCTTGTTTTTAGTAAATCATTTGTTTGAATATCACGTTTTCCATGGTATGAAATTCCAAAATAAAAATTAGGTATTTTCGTATTTCTTTTTAGACAGAAATTGTGGAGATTGCTTTGGACCAGAAAGGACTTACAAGTGAAAGAAAAATAGCTTTTATTGATAAGAACAGAGACCTTTATATCACTTCAGTGAAAAGGTTTGGGAAAGAACAGAAGATTGTCAAAATAGGTAAGAAAAAAATCTAAATAACATTAATCAGCATTCTACCAGGGAAACAGATTTTTATCTAGTATAAGAGACAAAATTTTGCTTTGTAATTATTAGTGTGATTGGACTTGAAAAAACATTGGGAATAGTCCTGTGGTCTGTGAATAGTCCTGTGAAGAATAGTCCCGTATTCTTCAGAATAATTCAAGCTGTTTGAATACAGAATATTTCAGACATTTTCTTGTAAAAGCAAACACTTCAGTTTATATTTTTTTTTATTTAAAAATCTAAATTCTGTAGACAGATGCATGATCCAGTAAGCATAAAGTACTTACTCCTCCAGTAGAGTTTCAAGAAATATACATTTATTTTGGAGGTTCTTGTGCAACTGAATCTTATTCTGTTATCTTTAAATTAAGGAACAATGGTTCAGACGTTGGCTTGGAATGACACATCAAACATACTTTGTGGGATTCAGGATACCCGTTTTACAGTCTGGTACTACCCCAACACGGTCTATGTAGATAAAGATCTTTTGACGAAAACTCTGTATGAAAAAGATGCAAGGTAATATATCCTTTTTGATCAAAGTAGCAGTATTATACTTTTTAAGTAGTTTACTCATTCCTTAAAGAATTATGTTAGCTTTGGCAGTTGAAGGAGGAGAAACCAGGTTACATCTTTCAAAATTACTTCAACGTTAAATTATTTGATTAGGAAGTGAATAAAAAGTATTTTATGAAGCATACCATAAAGTTTGGAGTTGAAATAATGATATACAGTTTTCAAGTAGAGTAACATCTTAATGCAGAAGCAAAATTTTAATCAGATATCTCAAAATATTGTCTTAGTTATTTAAAAAAAAGATAATTGATCTGTTTAAAGTATCTGTTGTAAATCAATAGTATCAGGACATCTGGTCACACATAATGTTATTTCTAGCTCATTGTGTTTACTTTCCATGTTTAATTCAGCATGTATATGTGATAGGAAATTTTTCATAAAGAAAAACCGAATTCATCATTTCATTCTAAGAGTTATGGGAACCTAAATATATTTCTACTGAAAAATATTACATAAACTAGTTTTTGCACAAATACACAGTTTGCATTTACCTTACAGCCAGTGGATGTGCATAGCTATCATTTTGTTTTTAGAGAACGATACAGCTACACTAGGTATAACTATTGAATAACTAGGTGCTTAAATTTGTATATGCTTTGAAAATAAAGTATAATCGTGCTTTAACTTTGAAAGCAAAGATTTAAGTTGCTAATGTTCTTTTCAGTACAAAAGAAGTGAATATTAACCGACTTTTCTTTCTCTACACAGTGAGTTTAGCAAAAATCCCCAGATTGTACATTTTGTAGGAAATCAAATAACAATTAGAAGAGCAGATGGTTCACTCATTCACCTTAATATTTCACCTTACCCTGTGATTCTTCATGAGTATGTTAGTAGTTCTAAATGGGAAGATGCTGTCAGATTATGTCGCTTCGTCAAGGTAAATTTTAATAATCGGCAACATTCAGATACAATTTCACTGATGTGTTTTGTTTGTTTTCAAATAATACTTTAATAATGATGATTGCATGTAAGATGTTAGATCTTATTTCCATTTTGCTTTGTTGTTGACAACTGGGGGATTAAGCGCAGGTACTCACGGAAACTAGTAATAAGCTTAAGTTTTAGGCCTTAAATATAACTGATTAAAAATATTCTGTATCTCCACATGCAGTTTTCTAGTATTCTTTCATATTCTATTTCACTTTTTTTTCCCCTTCGCTTTCTTTTGTATGTATTTAGGCAACAGCAACAGATGAGGTGAGTCTGGCAGTCTTTAAACAGAAAAATCCTACTAAACCATGCCTCCTTCCCCCTGTTTCATAGAATCATAGAATCACAGACTGGTTTGGGTTGGAAGGAACCTCAAAGCCCCTGCTGTGGGCAGGGACCTCTCCCACCAGCCCAGGCTGCCCAAATCTCATCCAGTGTGGCTTTGGGCACTGCCAGGGATGGGGCAGCCCCAGCTTCTCAGGGCAGCCTGCTTCCATGCCTCACTCCCTCATAGTGAAGATTTTCTTCTTAATATCTAATTTAAACCTACCTTCGTTTAGTTTAAAGCCATTAACCCCTTTCCTGTCACTGCACTCCCTGACAGTCCCTCCCCAGCTTTCCTGCAGCCCCCTTTAGGTACTGGAAGGCCACCATAAAGTCTCCCTGGAGCTCCTTCTTCTCTAGGCTGAACAACCCCAGCTCCCTCAGCCTCTTGTAGGAGAGGTGCTCTAGCCTCTGGTCATCCTCGTAGACATACTCTAAAAGGTCCGTCCGTGTCTTTCTTGCCTGGGAGCCCCAGAGCTGGACACAGTGCTTCAGGTGGGAGCTCATGAGAGCAGAGTAGCTCTAGCTATTCTAGCTACTCTGCTTGCTACTCCTAGAAAAGAACTTAGCACTTCTGTATGATTATCATGACCTTAAATGTGTATTTGCTTTATAAATCAATACGTATCCAAACAATTGAGAAGTATAATTATTTTCTGTGTTGCCCCTTTAATAGTAGGCTTCTATTCCATAATTTGTTAGTGGGAACCGGGATTTTCAATATAGTACAATGTTAGCTTTTTCAATAATCTAATTGCAGCATCCTTAAAAATAGAAAAAAAAAAAAAAAACACCTCTAAGTAGTAATATTAATAGTATTGCTTCTTTCTGTTGATAGTGAAGCTGTAGCTGTAGGTAAACTCTGTATTTCATTAACTTTACAGGTCTTACCAGTTGTTTTTTCATACAAAAGTGATTATAAGTCAGGATATGGGAATATGTTTAGAGCATACTCAGTGTGGCTGTTTATTCTTACTTAAATCAGCAGTTCTCTCTGCAGCTTTTAAAAACCTATTTACATTACAAAAAAAAAATGTTTATTTTCAAATTTACTATCAAACATACTTAATAAAAACATTAAAAACAAGTTAATGCTGAGTGCATATGGACAGACAAGTACATTCAAAATTATATTTTTTAATATAACCCGCTGGTGGTTTCAGATATTGCATCTTAAGATACTCTAAGATGTTTAAGTAGTAGGTCTTTTGTTGTAGTGTAGTTAAATGTGAAAAAGGAGAACACGAAAATGTTAGGATTTTCCTAAATCTTTTTCTGAGCTTGTGGGGTTTCCTTAAGAGTGCACAAAAAAAAGCAAAAGGCATGAAAATAGAGAACAGGGTATAGTATTATCACCATTTTTTACCAAGCTTTTCTAATTCTTAATTCTAAACATAAAATGAACTGAAAATATCACAAAGGAGACGGAAATTTTGAAGCTTTACTTACTTTTCAGCAGGTTCATGATCGGTTCCACTATCAAGTATTTGTTCCTTTCTCTTACCTTTATCATAAGTGTACTACAAATGAACAATTATTGCTATTGTCAGCATAATGGTTCCAGTAGTTATTTGTGAAGCCAGGTTGGTATGAACCAGGTTAAAATTATTATTTTCTGGTTATCTTCCGTGGTACTTCGGTGTCCAGTGTAGTTCCCCAAGTATTGACAGGGACATCAGTGATGAGGTTGTAAAACAATACTATGGCGAGAGTTCATTACTGGCTGAGATGATGAAAACTAATGATTCATTCAGCCACACTGTCAGTCTCAGCCGATCACAACATCAGAGATTTCAGTGAGAAATATCTGAGAAATGATTAAATAGTGGATTTCTAATAAGAGGCTTAGACCACGGTGCAGTGAATGGCATACTGAGGAATATTGTATTTTTCTACATTATTTTCAGGACTTACATACTTCCTTTGAGCAGTCATTCTTGGTATAATGCTAAATATTTGAAGTTTGAGAAATTGCTCTTTTAAAATTATTTCAGGATCAGACTATGTGGGCATGTTTAGCGGCTATGGCAGTTGCCAATAAGGATATGGCTACAGCAGAAATTGCCTATGCATCAATTGGTGAGGTAAGAAAACGGAGTTAACTATTTCTGAGTTATATAGTTGCAAAATTGATTTAACTAATTGATTTCCCTTATTAAACTATTGAACATCTCATTAACAGATTGACAAAGTTCAGTATATCAATTCCATCAAAGATCTTCCATCAAAAGAGTCAAGGATGGCTCATATACTCCTCTTCAGTGGAAACACACAAGAAGCTGAAACCCTGCTTCTTCAAACAGGCCTTATTTATCAAGCTATTCAAGTCAACATTAATCTTTACAACTGGGATAGGTAATATTTCTTTAAACACAATATGTTTTTAAGCAGTCTTACTAAGGTAACCTGTAATTTTTTTTTTATTTAACTGTGTTATTGCAGATGCTTTCCTCATTAATTTTCTGTCTGTAAGTGTTTCAAGCTGTAAAAAAGATGATCACAGTAATTAAAGAAGTGAAATTAATTGTTTTCTATCAGATTTAGAAGATAAAATTGTTCTGTGATAAAAAGTCTGAAACATGCTTAGAAGCATGTTAAAGTAGCATTTTACTTTTTTATATTGCTAACACAGAAAGGTCCCTAGCAATACCTCAAATTGTGTGTGACCCCCAAAGAACTAAAGCTGTTTTGAAATGTCTTGTTGCTAAAAATAGGTATGTGGCTGTTCAGACTCCCAGTACTGTGTAGGTGGATGAAATATGAATTAGGAATGAGAAAACAGAGTAGGAATTTCTCCTTTAAACAAGAACCCACGTTTTCTAAAAGAATCTTCTGAGGCTATTTACTACTAATTGCCCTGCTATTATGTGCATTTCACTGTGGGCAAAACATTTTTCCTCTCATATCTGTATTTTTGATCATGTTGCTTAATATGCATCATGTAAAAAGTAAATTGTTCATGTGTAAAGTATTCCTTATACAATTCAGATGAAAGCAGACATGAAGGTAATCAGTTATCCTAGCCCAATGGCTAATCTTTCCCACCTATACAATATTCTTAAATGCTGTGTAGCTGATGCTTTAAATACATATGTTTATTCCTGACTTTTATAAAGTTATTAAGAATGATTAATTTTGCCCCTTTTATCGAGTGCTGAACTCTGAGCATTCTTCTCCTGTTTCCTTGAAATAAAGATTCTTATTGTCAAGCGCCAATGATGTGATGAGGTTGTCAACAGAAATAAATAGTTGGATATTTTTCATAGCATGCATCATAAAGTAGACAGTCACATTCACTGGCTACTTTTAACCTATCAACCTGTGATTGATACTAATGTGAAACCGCTTGGCACTACAGATTAAGAACCTTTGCCTGCAGCCCAAATGCTGTTCAGCGTATTGTTTTGCAAAACCGTGGCGACTGTAGTTGTGCCAGAACATTCATATAGCCTGACAAGCCCGTTTCTGTTTTATTCCAGGGCGCTAGAGCTAGCAGTAAAGCACAAGACACATGTTGACACAGTCCTGGCTTATCGACAAAAGTTCCTAGAGGACTTTGGTAAAAAAGAAACAAACAAAAGATTTTTGCAGTATGCAGAAGGTGTAAGTATTCCTTGGGGTTATTCCTACAGCTTTAGGTCAGCCTGTTCTTTGTAGCCATTTTGAGGGCAGAATTATTTTTGCATTTTTCCTTCTTTGGTTCAAACGCGGACACAAATCTCAAGATTTTACATCTGATTGAGCGCAAATTCATAGCTTGATGTGTGGCTACTTGCCTAGTCATCATTGTGCGTGTGTTTTATTTGAAGGCACAGATATGGAATGTACATATTTAGTATCTGGCAAAGATTGTACAAATGAAGGCACAGTTGTTTTCTATAAACAGGGAGCTAGAACTTAGTATGGTTGAATGCAGACCTCTTAAAGGTCTTCAGCATTTTCTACATACTTTTATGGATGGCAACAATAACAAACTTTGAAGGTAACCATATATATGTTAAGAGTGGACTATGAACTGTTCTGCCAAATACGATAAATAGCTATATCTAATATTTCTTCAAACCTCTGGAAAGCCTCTCCATAATCAATTGGTTATTTCAATGTACTAGCATTTCACAGATCTTAAAGATTAAGGAGAGATCTTACTGTTCATAAGCTAAAAGTATCACAGATTCCACCCGAGTAACTTCAGTGCGTTACCTTTATGAGAGGTACCACGTGTACCTTAGACAGCAATTTCACTGAGCAGCCCTTTTGTCCCTCCTGCTCTTCCCCTTGCTGTTCCTAAGCATTTTGAGGGTACAGCTATGGAAAGAGACGTGTACTTCAACAGATCCTTTCAGCCACAGTAGCTGATGGATCAGGAACTGCATCTGAGCTCTGAGCTCACATCCTTTAATTGGACAGTGCCCATTACATCCAATAAGGCTTGATTTTTAATGTAAGTCATTAACTTTTAGCACTTCTGAGGAGGTTTCACTGCATAAGCAAGAATAAAAATCTGCACAATATCTAGCTGCCTGATGAACTGCTCGACAGTACTTTACCTAGAAAATGCAGAAAAATAACAGAACGGATTCTAACCACTCTTATTGTGCAGCATTTTCAGCTGCTGAGCTAAAAGTATGTCTTCTATGTACTTTAGATCCATTACTGAGCAAAAATCATATTAATCCCCTGATGCTTCTGAAAGACACTTTTTAGATAATACTGTCTTGTCTTTAAATCATCAAGAGAGCTGGAAAGGTTCCTAAGCAATAACATCTTGTCAGTGACAGGGTGTGAGCAGAGTGATGTGAGTAGAGCCTGTGTAGGGGTTTCTCCTTACACTCAGTCTTGAAGATTGGGTGTTAGAGTGTGAGAAGTTCCTGGAGTCAACAAGTCCTTGAGCTGTATTCCATATCCACGTCCTGGAGGTCTTGTCTGCTGCATCTGAAGCTAGGAGGGGACCTACCTAACGAAGTCAGTTTGATGCTGTTGGCTACTGTGGTAACTAAATTCCTAACGCAGCCTGTCAAACTCAAGCAGCAAATTTAGAAGAAAATGACGATGACGTCAAAGAGAAAATCAAGATTTTGCATTGCTGTTCCATCCCTGGGAAAAGAAAGATCTCTCACTTTTTTTTTCTCACCACCAAAAACTCCTCCAGGCTTAAGAACCAAGCCCTTTATGTCTTTTCTGTACTGCAGCTGAGACTACTGATCTGCGATCAGATATGGAATCTAAACAATGTGCTTAGTTGTTATATCTCACGTCTTTATATATAAGGTATTATGTACCTAATATGTATACTGAGAATCCATATCTTGGCAGTTACTAGGTGTGACTGGCAAGGCTCGTTGGCTTCACTGGCAAGTAGCTCTCTGGGCTAGATGGTAGAATTAGCCCTTTCCATGGTATGTTTAGCATCTGCGTGACATCTGTTAAAGCAAACACATTCTTTCTTAGAGCTCCATAAAGATTTCAGTCATCAGATCCAAAGCACCTGGACCCAGCAAATGCATCCTGAATTGAGGGATTAACCTTTTCACATGAGAATGTGGGTATTGCAGTTAGATCTTCCCTGGCAGGGAATCTTCCTTATTTCATGACTTAGTTAAGAGGATAACAGCTACTCTGGAAATTCCCTGGGCAGCAGTTGAGATTTTTTTCCCCATCCTATCTTTGACAGTCTTCATTCTCCAGCAGGGAAACTGAACTTTGCAATTACTTTTTTGTCCAGTTTTTGGACATGTTTTTGTAGTCATCAAATGCACCATGATCCATGCTTTCTTGTCAGGCATTTTTGGATACAAAGACAACTATTGTACCCAGCTGTACCACGGATATTGTACTGTATCTATTGTCTGAAGTTTCACTGAAGTAGAATGCAACCAGAAGACAATTCTCTGCCGCTGGAGAAAAGCCTACATAAAGCTAAAACGCTTCTTGATATAGACGACAAATTTCAGGCAGAAGTCTGATTTCTGTTATATTAAATAACTAGTGTAATATGCCAACAGTTTACTTGGCGGACTTTGGGTGCAGTCAAAAGATGCTACTGCATGTATTATGGATAAACGCATAATCTGAGTAATAGGACACAGATTTCGTTACATTTAGGTTAGATGTAAGCTGATCCAAGTTATTTTCCTGTTTTAATGTTGTGTTTTTTTTCTTTAGACAATAAGATTTAAATATTTTTTTAAATTGTCAAGTTTTCTTTTAATTTAAAGGTGGAAAGCTCAGTTTGCTAGAACTCAGCCATGCCTTGGTACATTTCATTAGTGTAAGTTGACATCCATGAAGAGCTATGTAAAGATCTGTAAGGTCACTTCATAACTTCAGATTCTCCTGCCAGTGAACAGCTGTCTGACCTATCTGTACAATATTATTTGACCTTGTTGTACTCACTTTTCTGTTCTCGCAGCTGGAAGTTGACTGGAATAAAATCAAAGCCAAAATAGAGATGGAAATTGCTAAAGAAAGAGAACGAGCAGCCGGTGCCACAGTGAGAGCCAGTGTAACTGTGCAGCAATAACTGTCCGTTTGGCAATATTAGTAAGTGCTTTGTGAGTATTTTGTACTGGCGTATTTTGACAAAAAAGTACAAATCAACAAACATTTTGCAGGGAATGGGGGTTCGAGTTGATGTAGTTCTTGTTAATTGTTGGATGACAGGCAGAATTATTTACTACAGTCTCACTTCAGGCTGGATTTACATTCTGATGCCCTAACTCCAGTGAACAGTTGCACTGTAATAAGTACATACGAGAAATAAGGGGAAGTTTTTGTCTTTCCATTATTGGTTTTTAAATTTTTATTGCCATTAAAATTGTTTAACATTGGTTGCACCTAGTTGAGTACTGATTTCCCTGTTGAAGCAACCAGTTAAGTAATCTGGGTATTGTAACCTGGTTATTTCTGCAACCTCAGGGGCCTCTGAGAAGATGTGTTTAAATTGCCTTGAAATTAACTGTAAGCAATGATAATTAAAAAGAAAAAAAGAGGTTGCACTTGTCAGTTATATCTATCTATCATCTAATATCTATTTATTAGCAAGTTCTTCAACAGATGATTTCAGATTGCTTCAGCAACTCAGGTTTGTCTCTGTAGCAAACAATTTCATAATAAAGAGTATTTTCCAAGGTAGGGTAAACTGTTCGATATACTATGGAAGTTGCTTTGACTGTTGTTTGTAGCATCTAGCACATTTAATTGACAATGAGCACATTTAATTGACAATTCAGAGCTTCCCAAAGGTTAAAATGTCATACTCACTTAAAATAGGCAAGAGCTTTACACGTATTTTCTCTGACCAAAGCATTTGATTTTAAAATTGTTTTTACATGTGTGTTATTTCATCAATACATACTTTTTTGTCTTCTACATAAGAAAGTGACTGCATTTGTTAGGTGTTCTTTATAGAAGCCCTTTGCAGTATATGGATGTGAGCAGGTCATTCAGAACTGATGTTTTAGAATAATCCTTCAAATGTTACCGTCAAAATGTTAAATATCTTTATATTGGGTGAATTTCTTGTGTGCTGTAAATGACTCTGACACTTTTTTGCACAGTTCATTAATTTCATAATAAAAATAATAATATAAAGTGTGGGCTTTTTAAATGTAGCCAATAGATGAATTATTAGGCGATCTCCTAATTGATTTGCCTTGTTGCTAAATAAAACAATTTTGGTGTAGCTCCTTGGAAGCTCCCAAGTACATCAGGCACATGTGGCAGTGAACACCTTCTTCACTTTCCATTGACTTGCAGAGAGCACTTACTAGTTCCAGAATTGAGCCCAAAATATCACTAATGGCAAGTGTTTAATGTTAGATTTGTAAAGCCTGGCTTATATTTGTAATGCAATGTAAGCAATTTGTGAAAACCAAGGTAGTGGTGATGAAAAGTTCAGTATCTCAACTCAATCTTCTATTCCTGGGCCAGCTGGAAGTGCAGTAGAAGGACCAAATTCACTCAGCTTCTTAAAAATGCCTGGTGCAACAATTAGCAATTGCAAAATCCGGGATAAAACAAGGGAATGAATGATGCAGCTTTGAGGGAGGTGAGAGGCAACAGCAGCAAGAGGTGGGAGCTGGGAGCTCCAGGCTTCTGCTCTACGTGTGGCTTCCCTGTGGCCTCTCCCAGCCTCGCTTTTGCCGTCCGCAGGTGGGAGCCCTGTAGTTGGCTGTTGCATCGTGGGTTTGGGGATTCCAAGAAGTTAATGTATGTGATGTGCTTGGCCAGCGGAAAGGCTGGCAAATTATAACTTTAAAGGATTTCAACCCCCAAACCAGGAAATCTTAATGAATGGCGCAGCACTTTGAAGCACTGTTATTCCCTTATGGACAGATGAAGTCATTCGCCTGTGCTCATCCAGCCAGGTGCTCATCCACACAAGCTGGACCAGGCTCCCCATGCCCACTGAGCTTGGCCCTACCCAAGGGAGCTGGAAGAAGAGCATCCTCGTCCCTGCTGGAAACTGGCAGAGCTGATGAGGACCATTGACAGGCCAAGGAATCGGTTGGCAAAGCAGAGTACAGATGCGGCTGTGCAACTCTCACCAAATTTAACAGAAACTGCCCAGAAAGGAGCTGACCCGGGTTTCAGAGGCGAGGGGCTTCGGTGAGATGCGCACAGTTAGCACAGCTGTGCAGGGAGCCTCCCCGGCTCTGCCTTAAGCTGTGCTGGGATGTCATCCAAACCTATCAGCCTGCACTCTGGTAAGAGATAAAATTCGCTCTTGTAGATAGCAAAAAATGTCCTGAAATCCTGCGGGACTTGGTCTTGCTATTTCTGCAGAAAGCACGTAGCTTCTATTTACCAGTGAATGGAAATACTGATGGTAAAGGGGGACAGAAAAGAGCCTTCCATAGAATTATGACGCGTCGGTACTTCGGGTTCCAAAAGAAGCAAAATAGGAACCAAAAAGTTGCTGTTACACTGACAAAGTGAACCCTAGGAATGGCAAATGCCTCAAAGCTGTGAAATCCACTCCTTCAAGCAGTGAAGTAATTTGAGGGCTGTATCCTACCGGCCTGGTGCCAGCCGTTACATGATTCTGGGGGGATAGCTGGCAAATCTGCCTGAAAAGTGACATACGCCCCCACGGTGTTTGTTTTGTGCCACTCGAGTGAAACGATAACCTCCTTTACCATTTAGCTCTTCGGAAAAAAGTTGGGAATTTTCACCACGTAAGACCAGAAGGCAGCGCTCTGGCAAGACGCGGCGGTCTCTGTGCAGCTGGGTGAGGCCAGAACTGAGCCCAGCGGCAGAACTGCTCCCACAGCTGAGGCTGAGCAAGGGGCGCGAGGCAAACCGCTGCCGAAGGAGAGGTGAAGTTCTGCGAGGTGAGCACGGCGGCCCCAGCAGCACCCGACCGTGTTCTGCCGCTTGAAAAGGGGACAAATTTCGATGACATTGCAGCGCGGTACGCTGGGAGGCCAACTTGGCTCGTTACAGCCGCATTGTTTTCAGTTGCCTTATTTCACTTCAGAATAGTCAACGCTATAAATAGCAAATAATGGAAGAGCTGGCAGCTGTTTAGAACAGATCTCTTGGTAAATGTTGGTATTATTTAGAAATAGGAGGAAAAATGATTTTAAAAAATCATTTATTTATGTATTAATATTTCAGGATTGACTCAAGGCGTTAAATACAGGGCTGGGGCAGGGATGGGAGCTGCCAAGGTACCCAAGGGCATGGAGACAGATGGCACCCAAGGTACTGGGGTGAGCAGGACATGGGGACAAGTTGTACTTGAGGGCATGGGGATGAGCCTGGGGCTGTGGGGACAAGTGGTACCTGGGGACAAGTTGTACCCGAGGACATGGAGATGAGCCTGGGGATCTGGGGACAAATGGAATCTGAGGACATGGGGAAGGACCTGAGGATGAGCGGTGCCCATGGATGCAGGGATGAGCAGTGCCTGAGCCCTGAGTGCCCGTGCTGCTGGGGGCCGGATCCACCCCTGTATCCGTTCATGTGTTCCGCAATGACCCCAGACCTCGGCTGTGTTTTTTGCTGATTCCCATCAGCTCAATTGCAAAACTCCTCAGGCAACCGGGAGAGGAGCGAGAGCCCTGTTCCAGCCATGGAAAAACTTACTAACGTGAAACATGGCAAAAAATGACCAGCACTTTTCTGCTTGGCTTCCTTTTAGGCGGTCAGGCCAGATCTGATAGGCAGCAGCGAAGCCACCTACGGGCTGTCACGTGTGCCGGGTCAGCTTCCTTTGTCCTGTTTACTCGCCCTGCAGTGATTTCAGTGCTGATACCCGTAAGCGATACTCCTGCTGTCATCCTCGCGTTTGGGTAGTCTCACACCGACCGTATCTGCTGCAGGTTTTGCAGGGCTCAGGATCAAGGATGGTGAGAAAAGGTTCCCTACAGAACAGCGCCGGGCAGAGGCTGCAAGGAACAGCGAGCTGAGCACGAGTAACTCATTGCCAGCTGCCACATCACCGTGCCTCCCCCCAGAGCTGCAGGTACCCAGGGCTTCAGGAAACGCCCGGGCTGCTGAGCGGTTTCTGGGAAGGAGCTGCTGAAGTCGCTTTCCTCCAGTTTTTATAGTGGGCTTAATTTTCCCAGTGACCATTGGCATTGGTGTAACTCCAAACTCATCTTCACGGGAGCCTGCTGCATAAAATGCTCTTTGTAGAACAATGCTTCACATCTGCCTTTTCTTTTATGTTTCCTCCAAATATGGGAAAACTAATTGGGGGAAAGGATGCCAAAGCAGGGGCTTCTCCTTTTGACAAGACCCTGGAAGCCTCTGCGCAGGGAGCAGCACTGTGAGCAGGACTAATCCCACAGCTCGTGGATGACAATCCAGGTTTGCGACAGAAACAAGCTCAACCCTTGATGGGCTTCACAACGTTCAAAGCATTTTGCCAAAGTAAAGAACAAGTAGTTTTTAAAATTTCTGTAAAAACAGAAGCTCATAAAAATGCCCAGCCGCAGCTTGCTTTCAAGCGCTGCTCAGTTCGGGCGAGCTCTGAATTGCTTGAATTAAAAACACATAGCTGGGCTCTATTACTTCATATTTTCTGAGCACATCTGTAACTGCAATAAGGCTTAGGAAACAAGAAGATGACTCTGCATATGTATGAAGAAAAAAAAGCCATTACCTCACAGCCCAGAAATCTCTGCTGCCAGCAAATATTTTCTTTTAGACTATTAAAAAAAGGGAAAGTGAGAGAGAGAGGCTCAAACACTCATGCATGACTGCGATTCCTTCCCAGACTAGGTCATTTCTTCTGCTTAACAATTCTGGATGTTCTCCAGAAGCAAAATGTGTTTTCTTCAAATCAATAAAACGTGGAAATATCGCAGCAAATTTGTATCGATATCAAGTGTGCTGTCAGGCATCCCAGTTTCCATGTCGCACTTAACTTACTCCTTTTTATTCCTTCTACTCAAAATAAGCATCAGCAAAGTTGGATCATGCCAGGTCTCCCCCTGCAAAACCTCACTGCAACTGGGACTCGAACCCTTCCATCTGTGGGAAGGCTCCCGGTCATTCACTGGCCTTGGCCGAGGCTTCCAGCGTTACAACTAGCGAGCGTCTCCTCGCACAACGCTCACACAACAAAGTCGCTCGTGTAACAGGCACGATTTGCTCCCACGGCTGTTTTCCTTCTGAGCCAAAGGTATTAATTTCTGCAGATGCTCCAGGATTACGGCCGGGGCTCAGCACCGGCCAGGAGCAGGCCCCTGCTGGCAGCCCATCGGGGCGGGCGCGCTGCCGGCCGCGGTGTTCCACTTCAACACACCAACGCTGAAATATATTAAAACGCGGTAACAACTAAAAGGCAATAAAGAACAATTTGTCACAGTTGGAAGGATCGCTGCCGTGGCCTGGAATAATGAAATATCTTCTTTTTTTTTTTAAACAGGGGGCAACATTTTTCCAAGCCACAGTCCTCGTTAGTCACGCCGGTTCTCAAGGGGCGGCAGCGATACAGTCATGAATTTCTGAGATGATTTCATCTCACTGTTATTTACAACTTAGCCCAAAAGCTCAGCCTCTTCCTATTATTTGTGGTTAAATATAGCAGCGGATTCTTTCCCATTCCTTTTGCTCTCGGAGCGGTTTCTCTGCCACCCACACGAATCGCATGAGTCAGAAGGCACACGAAGGAGCCGTTCCCATCTGGCCGGGCCCTCGCTGGCTGCGTTCGCACATCCCGAGGTCACCCCGAGCATCGGGAGGTGAAATAACGTCTGTCTGCTCACAACCGGGGGTTAGTTGGGGTGCCACGAGCCCAGGGACATGGGGTTGCTTCTGCCTCCATCTGCCTCCACATCCCCTGCTGTATCCCGGCCACTCTGCTGCATGCCCGTGCAGGGGTTTCAGGTACCCCGGTTTTTATCCCTGCCAAGGAAGGGGTCACCAAGTGCTGGGCAATGCCCCAGGCAAGCTGGAAAACCTCTCCTTTTCCCTTCTTGCCCTTCCCTCCTTCATCAAGATGCTTTCATTAAGCAGAGCACTATTCCATCCCCAGAGCCCCTTTGGGATGTGGCAGCGTGAGGGGTTTTTGCTGGGGATAAATCCAACATCTACCCGAAATGCGGCAGCTCAGGGCACCACCTGAGTAGCAGCTCAATAGGATGTTAAAAAATCAGAAAAAGCAGCAAAAATGCTGTTGATTTCAGTGGGAGGTGAGGGATGTGCTCAGCCCCGGCACGGGCTGGCGGGCATCCCACCTTGCTCCCACGGAGAGCATCCCTGCGTGATGCCGCTGGATGAAAACCACGGAAAGCTCAGCAGCGAGGCCAGGGAGGCTGCGGCGACGGGGGCAGCACGGAGGCTCGGCCCCCGCGGGGGAGGTTTGACCCCTGCTATTTTTACCACGGCGTTTATTCGCCGTAACGAACCGTGCCGGCACGGAGGCGGTGCAGCGGGGATGCGATCGGCTCGCAAAAACAGGAAAGGCCCCGGCGTGGCCCCCGGCCCCTCCATCCTCGTGGGCTCCCGCCGGTGACCACCCAGCAGGGGCTGGTTTCGGCAGCCCACGGGGCGCTGGGGTCCTGATGTGAAAGGGCAAACGTTCAGGGTTGGGAAATGAGGCGCGTGGGTCCCGTGAAGCCGAAATTGTTGATTTGCTGTCCTCCCTCCACCTCTGAACCGGCCCTGGGCTTCTGCACACGCTGGATTTATTAATTCAGTCACATCTGCAGGAAGCTGACATATTCTGGAAGTCGGGACAAAAATAAGCAAAATGCATCACAGTTTTGGTGCTGAGAGAGGAAAACTGAAGGATGCTGTGTAAAGGCTTCTGTCGTGAAGCTTGGTCCTGTTCTCACCTGGCACCGTGCACGGGCACAGGGGCTACAAGGGCAGGAGCAGGGCTTGGGGCGTAGAAATCGGATGTTTGTAGGTACAGTGATGCAACCCCATGGAGAGCATCTCTTCTCCAAGCGGGCACACTGTCAAGGCCGGTGGTGTGTGTGTGATGTATGTGTGATGCTCTCGGCTGCAGCCTGCCAGACCAAAGCCTGTCTTCAGAGCAGAGGGTGGAAATTCATAACAGCGAGTGCCTGTAGATTGTCCAAATGGCTGTACGCTACCAGGGAATCCAAAACAAAGCAGCAGGCAGACAGTCTTGTTGTGATCAATTGTATTTTTTCAGCTAAAATCCAGGGGTATTTGCTGTGGCCTTGCTCATCCCACTGTCAGCTCTCCTGGGGGTCTTGGATGACATCTGGAGGGGAAACGTTGGCTCCCTGACCACGGCTGCCCCACACCCAGCGCCGCCCCTTTCTATACATTTTATCGAACCAATAAAATGTGTGTCTGAGGCTACAGCTCCGTTTTTCCTCTTTTCATTTTCATTTCCCCCTCGTGTGCAGGCGGCCTGGCTTGCGGCCTGGCTTCCTGTTTGCCACGGGCCGCGGCCGGGCCCTGTCCGTCCTTCCTGCTGCTCCCTTCCCGACCCCCTTTCCCCTCGCCGTGCCCTCTGTCCCCTCCTGGCTCTCCCACTCCCTGCCCACAGCAGCCAGTCCCTGCCTTTTATTTAAGGAAAATAAATAAAAAAGCACCAAAAGCAGCAGAAAGGTTTCAGCTCGCTGCCGTTATTTCTGCCTGGCAGCACCTGCTCCGCCAGGAGAGCCGAGCCTGCAGCACCTTGGCGTGTCATTGAAATAAAAATTAGCATTATTATTAAATTAATAAATAAACAGCAGTCTTTCCAAAGGTCCAGCTGTCCCAAAAAGAGAGGGTGGGACTGATCTATCAAACGGGTAGTGCCTGCATGCACATCGGGTGCCAGCTGCCCACCAGGGAGATTTGGGCTCCGCGCTGCCTGGGGTCAGGCCTGAATCCACAGATAAAACACGGAACCAGAAGGATTGCGTCTGCTGACGGCTGGGCATAACCTGCGGATCCCTGCTGCCACATGTGCCATGGCGTGCTGTGCCTAGCCAAGCTGTGCCAAACTGCGCCGTGTGGAGCCATGCAGAGCCGTGCTGTGCTGAGCCATGCCAAACTGTGCCAAGATGTGCTGAGCCATGCCAAACTGTGCCACGCCAAGCTGTGCTGAACTGAGCTGTGCCGTGCCGAGCCATGCCAAGCCGTGCCGTGCCGAGCCGTGCTGCAGGCGAGGAGCCGTCGCCCCCTGCCGGCTGCAGCCGTGCCCGCGGGCGGTTCGGAGGCGAGGGCCGGGGGGAGCCGGGGCTGTGCCCCCCGCCGCGGTACCGGGCGGCCGGGGGGGCTCGTGGGGGGACTTCGGGACCTTGCACGGGCTGCAGAGCTGAGGGGTGAGTTGGTAACGCCAGCTGTCAGGCTTCTTATTCCTATTCCTATTCCTATTCCTATTCCTATTCCTATTCCTATTCCTATTCCCATTCCTATTCCCATTCCTATTTCCATTCCCATTCCTATTCCCATTCCCATTCCCAACCTATATACCTATATATCTGTACCTATTCCTATACCTATATACCTATATCTATACCTATCCCTACACCTATACCCATCCCTACACCTATATCTAGAAGCACCAGGCTCCCGCAGGCCTCCTGGCTGCTGCCTTCCAAGCTGAAGGCAGCCAGTTCCAGGCTGAAAGCAGCAGCAAAGGGCTCCCGTGAAAGCTGCGTGCCCCGCTTGTCGTTCGGATGAAAAGACCCTGATTTTCTGACAGAAGGCACTCAGCAGCACAGTACAACGTACTGTCCTGGGCGAACAATAAAGCCCACATCTCGAGCTTGGCACAGGACGCTTTCGCAGCCGTCTGTATGAATATCTGAGCCACTATTCTTTGAGTACATTCAGGCAAATTCTCCTACTTTGCATACATTTTAATGATCCCCATACATATCTGGAACACACACACCCTTGTGCTGGTGCACAGCATGCCGAAAGCAGCAGCAGAATCAAATGCTGACTTAGCTTCTCTTAAAAAAATATGAGCCCGCTGCGGAGGTAGGCAATGAACTGGAGCTCTGAAAATCCTGCAGCGCTGTGACTTGGTGCTCTGGGGCTGGCTTGGGCAGGAACATCTCTGGGATCATGAAGTTCACTGGTCGGGACCATTTGCAGCAGTTCCTTTGTGTTTCCCTCTCTCTCTTTTTTTATTTTTTATTTTAATAGTATTTTAGCAAATATATTAGCTGCTCAAATACTACTTAGAAACTATGTAGACTGACTATAATAAAATATATATCAGTATATATGATAGTATGCATTTATTTATTTTATATTTATTCCCAGCGAGGAGATCCCTGCCGCAAGGTGCCCGTGGTGCAGGTAGCAGCTCGGGGCTCTGGCCCGTGGCAGCTCCCAGGTTCAGGTACCCCAAGCCTCTCCCAGGATGAAAATCATCCTGCAAGCAGTGCCGGCCGGCTGGGCACGTGTTCTCAGCCCCAGCTGCTTGGAAAGAGCAAGTGCCATTACGGCTGCCCATAAATCACCGCTAATTGCCTGCTGTCCTGGAAAGAAAGATGATTCTGCCTCCAGAACTGACTGCAGGCCTTGCTCCACTGCTGCATGGCTCCAGTTTAAACTGGTGAAGGGTTGCTGATGCAACACTGGAATAGTGTCCAGTGCTGGGGAATCAGGCCCTCTGTGGAAAAGGCTTAATGTGAGTGTTTTGGACCGGGTGCTGGCACTTTGAGAGGCCATGTAGCTGCTCTGCGACTCTACAAACAATGTGTGCTGGGCTGGGCCTGCCCTGGGATAATTTAAGAATACATTGTGTTGGCGTAGTTATCAGGGTGTTTATTGCATGGATATATTTCTTCACCTCTGTTTGAGGGTGCCTGGAAAAAGTCAGGAAAATAACAGCTCCACACAGCTACCCTCAGCAAGCTGCTCGGCGGCCAGGGAGGACACCAGGAACATCGGCTCTGCTTTTGCCCCTGTCCAGCTTTGCAGCACTTTGCAGCCCCCCCGGCAGCACTGGTTGGGTTACCTGATGTCCAGCCCAGGAGCACACCAGCCCTGCACCACCATTGCCCCTTGCACCACCTCCAGCTCTCCCACCCGAGTGTCCGACAGCAGGACGTGCCAGTGGTGTCCTGCAATGTGGCTGTAAAATAAACACTGCCCTTCTTCAACGGCTGGTTATATCTGGCCTGCAGCCCTTCTGGGAAAGGCAAAGCCACAAGCCCAAACGCTGTGCATTATATGGCTGCCTTTGGTTTCTCATTTCTCCTGTTCTGTCTTGCTTTCCTTTCTTATTTACTCTTCATTGTATCCTGTTGTGAGCACTTATTGTCACACACCCGTGTCATTGTTCCTGCTCCTGGGCTCAGGAACTGAACTTCTTCTGCCTCTTTTACTCTGTTACAGGCTCGACTTCCCGGTGCTGATTGCCAGGGGATTTCCTATGGCAGCACAGCCAGCCTTTTCCTTCTCCCCAAGCCGACCCCCGTGCGTCGCTTTTCTGGTGTTCCATGTGAAGTGGCTTTTCATTTCATCAGGTTTCCATCACCCTTTTATGAACGCTCTTTGCAACGCAGGCCTTGCACCTTGTTCCCGCAATGCCTGCACGAGCATTTTGGATTTTCCAGAGCTATTTAGACCCTTGGGGTAAAAATACTGGCAGCGTGCACGGCTGCACCCAGCAGCCAGGCTGGCAGGGTGTGGGGGCACAGGGGGGGCTCCTGAAGCCAGCTCCAGCCCATTTGACCCCTGAATGGGAGGGCATGGGAGCGGAGCACTTCAAAGGCGCCAGAGCAGCCTCTGAGACTGTGTTTACTTAAATACTTGTGCTTATTTATACAGCTAATCTATTTTTTCTGTCCTTTGCTCGGGGCAGATGCGTGAGCAGCGGGGTGTGCGCGGCGGTGCCCATCTGTGCCCAGGAGCTGCCTGTGAGGGTGGACGGTGACACCAGACAGTGCCACCCGCTTGCACATGCCAGCACGGTGCCCCGTGGAGGACTTTGTGCCCTGTTACTGACAGGAGAGGAGAGGGTCAGAGGTTGTTGTGCTTGGAGTAATGCAGGGGAAGGAGGACAGCTGGTACAGCTCAAAATGGACACTGAAACACTGTTCCTGAAACACCACCTTCCAGAGGACCTAAACTGGATCCCAGGAGGCTTTTTTGGGGGGGGAGAAGGCTCCGGGTATTCGCTGGACTCCAGGAGCACCCTGCCACCAAACCACCCCAGGTGGAGAAGCTCCCGCCTATCACCCTCTTGTTTAATTAATACGGCCCTGGTGTGCTGCTGCAAGTTTGGGCCGGCTTTGTTCTTTATTCTTTTTTTGCTGGAGCAGCAGCTGTGCCAGCACCTCCTGCAGAGGCACGTCCCCCTGCAGGGCAGCCCGGTTCCGGGGGGGGGAGCCCAAACCCCCCCAAACCTCCCCCCAAACCCCCCCAAACACTGCGGGGAGGAGCAGGGGGGGGCCGGGGGCGGTCCCTTCTCCCTCCCTCCTCCCTCTGCCCCCTCTTCCTCCTCCTTCTCCACCCTCTCCCCTCCCTCTTCACCCCCCCCCCGTTCGCTTCCCGCCCGCCGCTCGCCCCGCCGCGATGTCCCGCCGCCGGCAGGAGCCCGACAGGTGAGCGGGGACGGGACCCCCCCGGACCCCCCCGGCATCGACCTCCACCCGCCCCCGAGCCCCCCGCACCCCGACACCCTTCCTAACCCTCTCTCGTTCCTCCAGCATCCCCCCCCTCCTCCCAGCGTGGTCCCCATCTGCATCCCCCACGCCCCCAAGCATCCCTCCAGCATCCTCCTTCACCCCCCTCTGCAGCCCCCCATCATTTCCCCCTCCCCATTGTCCCCATCTCCCCGTTGCCCCCCCGCCATTGCCTCCACCTCCCCATCACCCCTTATCCATTGTCCCCCCATCCCATTATCCCCCCATCCCCAAACGCCCCCCCATTGCCTGCATCCCAGCGAAGAGACCCCATTGCACGCTGGCACATGGCCCAGCTGCTGGGCACCCATCCTGCACCCCCCAGGACATCTGCAGGGCCATGTGGTGCAGGATCCTGGCCTGGCACCTGCAGCGGGGGCTCCCCGTGCCCCCCACTCGAGGCCAGGGCCCGGCCATGCAGCCGCCCGCCATCTCCAGCTCCGCTCGCCATCGTCTCCTCCGGCAGACAAAAGCGCTCGGCGAGCCCACCGTGCTCGGTGTCCCTGCACCATGCACCCCGCTGCACCCAGCGCCCTTCCCACAACGGACGGCAGCTGGGGCGGTCTAGAAGCGAGCGTGTTTATCTCCTGCCTGCAAAGCTGTAGGCACCAGCGTGGTTAAACTGTTTTGGTTTTGGTTCAGCAGGGGCCGAACAACAGAGCCATGCAGCTCGCGCGCGCGGCAGCAGATAAGGCTGGAAATGCATTTCTTCCCGCGAGTAATTAACTGGTTATGGGCTGTAATTTGTTAGCCCGAGCAGGCCTGTTTCTCTTCCTCACCGCGTGTTTTTTAGCTTAGGAGGAGCAGAGCGCGGGGCTGGAAGCCATCTGTAGGCAAACCTCATTTACACACAGCCCCTGGCTTGGGCGCGCGCTGGGCTCCGTCCAGGCTTTTTCCCAACGCTGCAGTGTGTTTTTTTTCAAGACAGTTTGGGTACGATTCCCACTCCTGCCCGCAGTGAGACTCTCACCCAGATTCCTCTCCGCGTCTAACTCCGTTTTCCCTGGCCTTGATGGAGAAATCTTCCCGCTTCGGGCTGTGTGGGAGTGTCCCTGCCCCGCCGCCCGCCCCGCCGCGCTTTGCCCAGACCTCTCCGTGCGTCGCTTCCTTGCTCCTCAGCCCCCAGTTTTAAGGGTTGTTTTCCTGCTGCTGCCATTGCCTGCATAATGCCACGCTTTGAGCTGGCTGCTGGGAAAGCAGAGATACTGGATGGTGTTGGCTCCTGATTCCAAAGCGAAGCAGAGCTGGATGTCACCTGCTGGTTCATGGTAACCGCACCCGGAGCGGTTCCCTCCTCATCAGATGCTTTTGTGGTGGTGCTTCAGTGGGGATGGCGCTACAGAGCTTTGTGGAGCTCCATGGAAAGGCTTCCAGATCCGATGAAGATCCATGAAAGATAAAAACAGCAAATTTCCCCTTTTCAAGCAAAAAAAAGAGACTGAAGTTGGAAGACTGGGTTTGCTGTGGGTCGCCAACAGGTGATCAGATGGGAGTAATTTGCCACTTAGGGGTCATCAAGTCTGTCTGAGCTCCATGCGTTGCTGAAGAAGATAAATAATGTCAGCATCCAGCTGCTCCACCCAGCCTGAAGACTGAACAAAGGTCTCGGAAACATCAGGGGCTGTGGACAGGCTCCTGCTCTCTCCTCTTATTTCCCTTTGTTGTCTCAGCAAGCTTTTGCTGTACTCATCCTGATGTTTCCCTGCACTTGGAGCACCGATAACCTTCTTGCCTGCTTGTCAAAGCAGATGTTCGTGTCGTGGAGAGCCTGGCTTTGCAAAAGGGGCTGGGGACCAAGGGCTTGTCCTCGTGGAAGCCCCTCGGGCAGAGCCTGGCGTCCCCAGCATCCCTGCAGCAAGGGCAAGAGCCAGGGTCTGAGGTTGCATTGAGAAAATACATTTTTTAAATACCATCCCCCCATCATTACTGCTTAACTTGCCTTAAAACCTGCTCAGTTTTCTCAAATTCCCTGGCTAGCATGGAAGGGTGGCAGAAGACTGTCAGGTCTTCTCATGCATTTTCCATTTTGTCTTCCAGCGGAATCGAATCCCTCTCTGCGGACGAGCAAGGTACAGTAACTTTGTGAAGCACCTGGCTTCAGTGGGTTTCTTGTTAGAAATTCCCGTCCTTCTGAAAGAAAATCACAATTTGATAACTACTGGCTATAAAAAAAAATAAACGTGTAATGCTTTATTTTCATGGGTAAGATTTTTGAGATTTTATACTTGTTTACAAAATTCATGTTATTTTGTTATTTATTCTTTTCCTCTTATCTGCATAGTGCAAAAATGCCAGGAGAAGAGCTAGTCTTGCACTGAAAAATCAGTAGATGGCTGCCGAATCTCCGTGCATCCGAGCCGGAGCACTCGGTGAGCACCATGGGCAGAGCTGGACCTGCCAGAGACCTCGTGCAAAAAAAAAATAAATCAGTGCATGATCATGTGGAGAGGGCTTTTGTTCTGCTAAACGGTTCTGTGAGTTCTCTAACACCCCTGCTCGGAGCACGGAGGCATGTGTGGGGTGGAGGACGTGGGACACTGGTCCTTGCCGCGTCTGTGGTTTCTCTCGGCTGGCGATGACAGTCTGGTGTTAGGCACATTTTTTCGTGTCTGTTGGGAGTTGGCAGCCGTGGGGTGGCGTTTTGCTCGGCCTGCTGTGGTGCGTGCGTGGGAGGGGGGGTCCGTGGCCGTCCTTGCAGCCCCTCTGCCCTGCAGTGCACCGTGTGCTGCTCCCTCCGTGCCCCTGCGCACGTTTGGGTGCAGACTGATGCAGACGCCGGTTTAATTCAAAGCAAGAAAACCTGCTCGGGTTTTATCAGCACAGGAAGCGGTGGCCCCATCGCTTTTCTGGGCTGAGGATGTGTGACGCATGTGACGCTGAGAACCCCAGAGGCTTTGATTATAGGTGTTCAGAAGTTCCTTTTTTCATGCAAAACATGCGCGTAAAGCCCACCGGTTTCCTCTTCCAGACTTGGAGCCCTCCTGCGAGGAAGGAGCGGGCTGTGCCGAGGGCTGTGCTGAGGAGCTCCCAGCAGGTGAGCAGTGCCAGGACCAGGAGCCAGTCCGGCCTCGTGGGGCTGGAAACGGGGTCATTTCTCTTCCAATATTGGTTTCTCTTCAACTGACACTTGTAAGAGTGGTTTATGAGAGCTGTGCGTGGCACAGCCCCAGCCCGGGGCACTCCCTGGTGGCACGCGCCCGTCCCCGCCGATGCTTCTCCCACCTCTCGTGCGTGCCGTGGGAAACCGTGATTCAGCTGGGGAAGTGGGATGTGCCGGGGCAAAGGGAGGGCCCAGAACAGTCCCGATTTGTTTAGGACATCATAGATCAAAATTAAGCGTTGAACATCACGCGTACCCTTCAGGAGGGCCTGTGTGACCCCTGAAGTCTCTGATGCTGGGACGTGAGTCTACGCCTAAGCATGGCTCAGTATTTTCTTACTCTGTCATGTTACCTAGCTTGCCCACCAAACTAATGGGTTTAAACTTCTCAATGTATCCCTTACCTGTGGCATAGCTTACTCCTTCCTGCCACTAACGGGGTGCGATTTTGTTCAGGAGAGAACGGTTCCGAAAGCAGCTCCAGCAGCAGCTCAGAAGACGACTCAGGTGAGTGTTGTGTTCCAGTTTATTTAATTTCCCTCTTTGGAAAATGTAACTTCGGTTCAAATATGCTGCTCTTTGTGGGAATAGTCTCGAAGTTATTGTACAGTGCTGTTAATTCAATGATTGCTGAAAAGCAGAATGATATTTCTGTGAGCACATTATTTCCCTGTCACTCAGTTCTGAGCCTTGCAATAACAGAGGAGCGGCAGCTCGTGTGGCACTGGCCTCGCTCACACAATGCCTGCAGATGTTTGTACACCGCAGTAGCCGTCCAAAGACCGAGGGGCTGTAAATCTGCATAAAAGTTGGCAGCACAAGTGGCAAAACAGGATGGACAGGAAAAGAATTAAAGGAAGTGTTTGCTGTTGATGAAAAGCGTGTGGGTTTTTTTGCTTGCGCGGGTTACACCACGAACAGTTCATTCTGCTTTCATATAAGACTGAGAGTCTTTACTAAAGAATTAGAAAGCTGTTTTTTTTTTTTTTTTTATCAGATACTGAGGAGTCTGATGCAAGACGGTCGGGTGAGTGTGCTGCTTTGTTCCTTTCCTGTGTCTGCCTTTGGAGGTGTTAGGAAGCCGACACGGCTTTTTACTGGGATGCACAAGGGCAGGCAGACAGCAACCGAGCGCTGGCACAGCCGCTGCCAGCCAGGGCCCCTTCTTCTGGCACAAACACTTGCTGGAGGGCATTATCTCGCAGGCTGAGTGCATGCGTGGTGTGTGAGAACATGGCAGCACTGCTAAGTAATGAGCAGCGCTGCCGGAGCTCAGCCAGGCTTCCTCTCCTGCGCGGGGCTCGGAGCGATGCCAGCGGCTGCTCCATGCCCAAAATAGCGCTCCAGGACGGGGTCCAGCTCGCTGTCATGGCCCGGGTGTTTCTGTGATGGCTTCCAGGCAGCTCAGCGTGGCGTCAGATAATAATAGATTTTCTTCCTCTCCCACATATGCCTACCTGGGAGGTGCTGACATGACGGGATGACGGGGAGGGCCTGCCCGCAGACTGCTGTTGCTGGGCTGGCAGCAGCGGCGGTTGCACTTCATCACACCTTGTGGCGTGAGCTCTGCCAGTCACGTTTGCACAATTTGACCCTCCGGGCCAAAAAATTTTGCCTCGTGTCAGCTCCGCTTGCTTGCTTTTGTGTTGGAGTTTGGTGAGACGGATTCAGGCATTTTGAAACCCACTTAGGGCCAAGTGTGCCGCTCTGGCGTGGCTCCCTTCTCGCTGGGGAGCCTGGTGCACTGCTTCCATGCAGGTGGTTGGCGTTTGTACTTGGCAGGATGAGAGGTCCTGGGGGGAGGTTTCCCCCTCGCCGTGAACATTTCCAGGCCTTTGGGCAGGTTTTGAGCTTTTGACAAACTTTCTGTCCTGGTGCCCAGCCTCATCCCTAAGCTGTGTGCAGGCACAGTAGGCCTAAGGATATTTTCCTCTGTGCTTTTTTTTAAGGTAAGCAGATGAGACTGGGGGGGTTGTACTTGCTGAGTATGAGAGCAGAGACCTGCCTGGAAGCTGATAGATATATTTGCTAGGCCATGCATCACTGCAACCCCCACTGAGGAGGGAGGGGTGCAAATACTAGAAATCCCAGGAAGCTGGGGTGGGCAGAACCAGGAACAGAGAGGTCTGTCCCCACTGTCCTTTTGTTATGTAAAAGCCACAGATGGCCCTTCTCAGGGAGCTCTTTCACTATGTGTATTAATATGTGCCTTTAAAACTTCTTTATGTAGATGAAGAACAAGAAAAGAAAGAATCACAGCCAGACCGCGATGAATCCGGTGGTAAGAGAGCTCTGGACTTCTTCCCCCCTCCTCCCTTTTTATTTGCTTTGATTTTAATAAGCTGATTTTCCTGTTTTCTCCCTAGGAGTGAACTGTCTGCCTCACTGTGAGAACTGCAGAAAAGAAAATGTATGTTTAGAAAAAGAAAACTATATTTTTCATGAGATAGAATTGCAATTTGCAGGCTTTTTTTTTTCTTGAGCTTTTAAAATATGTGTTTTTATTTTATCTATTTATATAGGCCCAGAGGGAGCAGGTGACCCCTAGGAGACTTGCTGGAGGACAATATTTGTATGTTTTTTTTTAATATAATGGGTATACATTTATGTTGTTCCCATCAAGATACTTCTTCAGATTAAACATGGAATAAATTTCCTACACAAATGCATTTTTAGCTATTAGAAGAGATGCCCAAGTCCGTGAAAACAAACAGCTTGCACCAGCTGCCAATGCTGTTGGTAGATCTCCTTGTCCAAGACAGCCCTTAGGGTGGCTTCTTGTGTGCTTTGTTTCATTGCAATAATTAATGTTAATTAATAATTGTGAATTATTACAATACAAATAATTCATCATTTATTTAATAATAATAATTAGCACCTGCTCTGTGGTGGGCACCAGGCTAACTTGGTGGGTCTGTCCTGGTAGGCTGAAGCTGGATGCGGACGGCACGTACCAGTGCAGTGTCACGGGCCTGATTTTTGAGGTGACCGAGGCCGTCACCATCAGCTACTCCCTGCTGTCCTGGAGCAAGTACGCCGGGCTGGTGAAGCCACCATGGGTGGTGGGCGGCCCCCTCTTCGATGTGCATTGCAAGGCGGCCTCCACCCTCACCTCCATCTCTTTCCCCCACTCCCTCTGCCTCGGCGGTGAGTACCAGCCTCCAGTGCGGGTGGCAGGGGCATGCCAGGCCATGGGTGCTGATACCAACACCATGTGTCCCCACAGATGGTGACTCCCATCCAGCCTTCAAGGTGCTGCACATCAAGGGCGCGGGTGCAGCCATCGAGCCGTCCATGGACTACTCGGCCTCGCACGTGCGGTGGCTGGTCAGCTCGCTGTCACCCGTCGGGCCGCTCATCCGCAGCGAGGAGCCCCTGCTCTACCACGGCGCCGTCGTCCTGTACAAGGCCGTCGACAGCGACCCCTCCTTGCTGTTCCGGGTCTACGTGGCCACGAACAACGAATCCTTTATCAAGGTGGGGTTCGCCACATCGTGTGTTTTGCTCAGGCAGTACATCAGTAAAGAGGCACCCTTCTCTCCCTGCAGTCTGTGTACACGAAGCTCTGGTGACATTTCCACATGGAAGAAGACTCTGGCACATTAGGGTTTGATACCTAAGCAGTTATACTCGTCCACCTGCTCGTTTACATGCTGCTCTGAAAAGTACAAAAAATGACAACACATCAGAAACGTGTTTGCCACCAAATGAGCAGGGCTCAGATCTGCACCACTTGTCCTCTCGCACAAATTTCCCCATAGGCTAGCAGGAGAAGGGGGTAGCAGCTAACAATGCTTGCTTTCATCTGGCTTGCAAAGCCCTTTTGAATTTCGCTGATGTAGCATAATTCATTTTTATTTTTATTTAATTATTTTGAGGAATGGAGACATCCTTCCCCACCCCACAAGTGCTGTGTTTAGCACGCAGCATCTGGTGAGGTTTGCTGTGTGGCACAGGCCGTGGCCATTCTGTTAGAGCTGTGGTGGCAAAAAAAAAAACACAGAGCCCCGAGTAGTGTGGATTGTAAAATGTGACTCCTTTCACCGAGGGGTGTAACAGACTGTCTTTTTTAAATTTCAGGATATAGCAAAAGCAGTAAAACATTCAAAAAAGAAGTTCATTAAAATCGACAAGCCCCCTGTGTGCCAAAAATTACTACAGAAAGGAAAGAGATACAGATTACTCTGCGAACCAGAAGCTGAAGTAACTCCAGAGGTAAGTTCCTCATGTAACTGTCATATTGTGCATCACAGCTTGATTTAAAACACAATAGAAAATAACTTTTCCTTCCCACTCCTGCTGAGTGTGGGGCTTGCGCTGGCTTTAAGGGCAGTTTTCGCATCCATTTGCAATTGCTACAGAAATCATTTGCCTCTTAAAGACCTAAAACTTTGGGATGAAATCCTTACATTGCTGAAGTTGATGGCAAAATTCTTGGGAGACTGGAGTTTAGATCAGATTGGCATCATCGGCCAAATACCTCCTGTTTAATTTCTGTTTGGATAAATGTTTATTTTAAACATCACATTTTACAGGAAATTGAATTTGTTGATGGATCTCTTTTGAAACTAAAAAGTTACATTGAAGTCTATTTGGAGAAACATGAAGATTTCACCTTGTCTTTGATTGAACTGGAGTCTGAAGCAGTTGTATGGAAAGCAAAGCTAAGAGAAAGTAAGTATTTTGTGTTTTGAGTAGCAGTTTGTTCCTGCTGAAAAGAAGCATGGTTTGGGATGCAATTCAGCCTGTAGATTAAATTCTTTAAATAACTTCAATTACTGCTGTTAAAATTGCAAGGTTTGGAACTGGAAGTGATAAGAAGAGAAGAGATCCAAGAGGTTGCATACCGAATTTTGGAGTAACCTGCACAAGCCCCTGCGCAGCACAGACGTCAAGGCGACGGACAAAGTAGCGTCTTTGAAGCCTGTGCTGGAGCAGGTGCCTTCAGCCTGCAGGCAAAGGTGTCAGTGTTGTGGGGTGGGACAGGAGGGTGCTCTGCTGTGTGTACCAGGAGCAATACACGTTATATAAGTGGCGTGGTAAAATGGGAGACGTCATCTCATTCTTTTAAATCTTAGCAACACAAATCCACTTAATAGTTTGTTGTCGTGCGTGGCAGTGGTTGGACTTAGGGCACAGCAGTATAAATTCCTACCTGACCTATTGTTTTATTTGAAAACTGTTTTCCAGGTGACTGGATACATTATGATCAGAACAAAAATGAGCTAAAAAGAACCAGTAAGTCCATTTGAAGATAATTCTGAATTACTTGTTTTCCATGTGCCTCAGTTGCTGTTGTCACTCAAGTGATGTGCGAGAGAAATTAATGAAATATAAATAATTCTTCCTTGCTCCTTAGGCATCAAAAGAAGGAAATCAACCAACAGCTTTTCTGAAGAAGAGACACACTGTGGCAAAAAGCAAAGGTCTAACAGTACTACAGGCAAGCATTTCTGTGTCATTTAAAATACTGAGTTTGGGGTGTGTTTATTATTATTATTGTTGTTGTTGTTGTTGTTATTATTATTATTATTATTAATCCCATGATTTGAAGTGAAGCTGAGTTTTTATACACTTCCACAAACCTGACCATGAAATATAGGAGGATAAATCACTGCTTTTGTTGCTACAGAATTTGTGTGTGCCTCACTTGTATACCTCTGTACACTGCCATTCATTCAACAGGTAAATGTGGAGAAACGGTTAGGAAACTTGACTTATAAGGGGCAGCTAAAATAGTATTGTCTTCTTAGACTGGGAAATAAGGGATACTTTTAAAAGGGATTTCTACCACGTCTCAGGTTTTGTACTCAGAATATGTCCTTAGCCATAACAGGCTGAGAAAAATCAGCTCCCATTTCCTGTTGACATATAATGTCTTGATGTTCAGAAATGTTTGGTGTCTGGGAGCTCCCAGAGACAAACTACTAATTTACTAATAGTTATTTTGAAATAAAAAAAATACAGGAAAAAAAAAAATCATGGTCATTTTCTGAATCAAATAACGTAGCTGGCATCAGGCTTCATGTGTCAGCAAAAATAATCATGTAGGTATTTATTTATGGGTGCATGTAGCCACCAGAGGGAGAGCTTTCATCGTTCAAAACTTAATTTTTAAATGGTAATACAGAAAAGGAGAACGGCTTAGTCCATATACACATGCAGGCTGAGACTTCTTAGCTACTGTAATTATAAGAAAAACAAACTTCAGCCTCCTGGAGAACCTGGAGGTTTTGAGGAAAAGCAGTTATCTGAACTAGTCAGGTGATGGCAAATGCTTAGCATGTTATTGCTAAGCCTTGATGTTACACATCACAAAATCTCTGGGTGCTTGGTGACTTAACATACCGAAGGAGGTTTGTGTTCATACAGTTCTTCTGCTAGAGGAATAACTGCTTATAAATGAAGGGGAAAATAAAAACCTTTAGAGCATACAGCACGAAATCAGAACATAGCATCTTTATGAGCCAGGCTTCATTCTTCAGGTGATTTTCTACAGTGCTTGATGTGATAATCTTAGAGGGTTGGATTTTTTTTTTCCCAACCTAAGGGATTCTAGGTGATTCTATAATCCAGTTTTGTCTGCGTGACTAATAAGTTCCCCTTCATTATATGTCCCATGGCCCTGCAGAGAGTCAGTAGTGTCATTTAGTTAGAAGGCTAATCAGAAGAGCAATAATAGATCTGATTTTGGCTCTGTGTGTTTACAGATGGAATTAAAGCAATGAACTTACTAACCGATCAACAGCTGATGACGATAGCAAAGTTGTTTGGTGCAGAGTGGAAAGAAGTCGCCATTGAATGCCTTCAGATGGAAATGAAAGACATTCAGCAGATTCAGGCAAAGGAACAGGAAGTCAATATTCAAAAATTTCTGCTGTTAAGCAAGTGGAGAGAAAGGGAGCAAAGCAACGGAACTGCACAAAATTTGTACGACAGACTCGGCGACAAAGTATCATATGATATAGTACAACTACTAGAAGGTATCCCCTTCTCATATTTGTTTAATTACATCACCGTGTCTCAGATGTGTTTTAAGAGTTCACGTCAGAGTTTACTAAATACCTAGTACACATTTTATTGTGTGGGTCAAAAATGTCTCCCTTCTAACATTAATAATGATTTACTTTCTGTATATTGCCACTGCTGTACATTTTTATACATGTATTACTCAACATATATACTATTTGATCTCTAGAAGTTACTAAAATGCTAATGTGCTTGTGTGTTCTTTTCCCCAGGCTTTTTGGCTCAGTGATGAGTTCAAGAAGAAGCTGCTAAAAAGCTCGGGAACTTTCCCCATCCAAATGGTTAAACTTCTCAAGTTGTTTCCCTGGCATTTCATTGTGATTCAGTAATGAAGATGCAAGTCATAATCAGTCAGTGGAAAGTTTAGACAGAGTCTATGAAAGAAATGTGAATGAAATTTTGCACTGATGTAAGTGCAAGAAGTGTTTTCAGGAGTAATTACTCATGTGGCTTTTTCAGGAGTAATTACTCATGCGCTTGGTCATCGCAGCCGTCAAGTCAGGATGGAAGTGCCAGGCTTCACGTGCCCCAGATTTGCCACAGAATTTTGTCTTGTTTGAGCCAGTCCTAGAAGACAATGAACACTAGGAGAAATTGGTTTACCTTTATTGGGTATATGACTATTGAAACATTTTATTTATAACAGGGAAAGACGGGGAGGAATGTTGTGCAGCAACTTTCATCCCCCTAAAAAATAACGCAACTGTCAAAATCATGAGGTAAGTTACATTTCATACAGATACCTACAATCAGGGAAGAATACTCTTAAATTTGCAGATAAAGTTGTTTGCATAATTGCTGTATATATGTAGCCACTGTATATATCCGTGCATGCTCAGCCTTTGTTGGGTTGTGGTTCTGTTTTCCAAAAAAAAAATCTGAAGACCAACTTCAGAGTAGCACCACTACTAACCGCAGGCAGCTTTGAATTTTCTGTGGGATTTTCTTGTTCACTCTTGTCTTGTATAGTCTGTCTCAATTTTTATATTTTTTATGTTGTATAATTTTTTTGTATTATGAACTTTTTATACTTTTTTTTACATGAGCAATTTTAACTTGAATAGAATGAGGTGCTTAAACTGAAATAGAAAAAAAAGAATCAAAAAACAAACACACCTCATATTTTGAGTTTTAGAAAACTCAACTTGGAAAACTCAAATTTTCCAAGAAGAGTGTTACTCTGTGGGCAATACGTGTAGTATTGTAAGTAGTACAGTAGTAAGAGATTTGAAAATGTCATTTGCAGAAGAGAGCAGCTGATTGTCTTATTTTTAAAGACACGCAATTCTGTGGATCATCTTCCCCTGTGTATGTTTATGAAAGAAAAAGCATACTTTTAAAATTAAATCAGGATTAAAATGAAACATTCACACTGCTTGTGTTTCATTTTTTTATTTTAACTGTTTGAAATACAACTCTTTTTTAGAGGTTGCCTGCTGGTTGCCTATCCTGGGCCATCTCCTCCACCCTCAGTGGTGCAATGCCAAACGCTGTCAGGTCAGGGCATGTTCCTGTCCTAGGAGTGGGGTTTGAGGCAGCAGTGTTGGAGGAAGGGTTGCACGTCCCTCACATCTGCCAGCCCTCGTGAGCCATCACACAGCAATAGCGTTCTCTCTCCATCCCTCTCCAGGAGGGGTTTCTCCACGGAGAGTCCCAAGGGGTTTCCATGGGCCGAGGGAGAGGCTGTGACAATGCCCCCAAGCCTCATGGTCTCTTCGGATGTTTAGGGAAAACCAGGCCAGGTGTGTTGTACGCCTCCCCATGTGGATGCAGAGTTGCCCTTGGCTCTTTCTGCACCAAGCAAACAGGAATTGCTGCTGGAGGACACTTGGTGCCTTGGCGGACACTTCTCACCTTCCATCCGCAGGCAGCTGGCATGGGGCTGGTGGCCCCAGTCCTGTCCCTCTGTGGGCAGTCTCCTGCTGGCTGCAGTTCCTCACATCAAAGCTGCCAGTTTTCACTTTAGCAGCAAAAACTACTTATTTCTTTTTGGCTTTGTGATGGGAGACCCCTTGTCAGTAAGTGGAGCAGTGATGAGCTTGGAAGAGGGAATGGGAGTGTTTGTCCCCTTGTCCCTCCCTGGGTTCTCAATTTAAGCCTCAGGTTTTGTTTCAAAATGACAAGAGGGTTTAATTTTTTTGCTATGTAGTGTTTGAACACATGTTGTTCTATATGTGCAATGCTTATCAACTAATAATAAAACTGCAGATGTCATTATCTGTTTTTTTCCCCCACTAATGAATAAAGCAATTTATCCCATAAAAGGGAGCATTAAGGGGATAATTTCCCCAAATGTCAATACCAGTTTTACTGCTAGCTAATGGTTCTATTGAGTGCAGATGCTAAATTACAGCACAAAATGCTTTTGTTGGAGAATTGTGAGTTTAGAAAGGTGAGGCATACCCACACTGTAAATTTGTACTGGTGATGTCAGGCAGGCTGCATTGGGATCATGGCCATTTGCATGTACTTGGTGCTGATTTGTTGCAAATTAGCTAAATTCTCCAAAATGGGTCTTTCTGAACATAAAAAGTCAATGGGCTTGCAAAAACTGAGCAAGACTGCTGGTAGTGGAGCAGGAGGAAGGGAAGGCTGCTTTTGTGTGCCCCGGGTGCTGCAAGAGCTGCCAGGGCACGCAGAGAGGATGAGATGCAGGCTTTAGAAAGTAGAAGGTAAGTTGTGACTTCACCAAGAAGCTTTGTTGTCTACAAAGCCAACTTCAGCTTGTAATTTTGATGTGTCTCAAGGAAAGAAAAGTTCCAAAGGGGCCCTTATTTTAAAGCTAGCTGCATTTGCTTCCTAACTAAAAGATTTTGTTCTCCCACTCTCTACGTTACACAGCACCTGGGAACTTTAAGTTACCTGATACAAACAGTGCTCTGAGAGGACTCCCTGGCCAAAACCAGAAATGGGTAAAACACAGCTGCAAGTAGGGTGCTTGCTTGTAGGAATGGGGGTAGTGCAGCTGATGGTCCAAACATACAATCAGGTCTTCAACACTGCAGTTCTTTAAACCAAAATCAATAAACTTTGGGAAGAAAACACGTGTATTTCTGTGCTCTTCAGTTGTGCCTTTGTGTGCCTGCTGTACCTGCAGGAAGGAGGAATGGAAGCAATACAACCACCAAGGCCCTCAAAGGCGTGAGGTTGCTCTTGCCTTACGTCTGTAGGGGTAGGGACCATGGTTCTAGTTCAGTTAGCAAACTGGGGGAGGTTATAGGATGGCATTGCTAGGGCTGATGTGGTACACAGGTGACACCAATGCTGGTGGGACAAGGAGCAGCGGAGACATTGCTGGGATCGGCTCAGACAAGCTGAGGACAGCAGTCCTCCTCCCACCCCCTCTTTTTAGGCCAGCTTTAGTACTGGAGGGAACAATTTGGACAATAATGACCCAGTCATCCTTTCTGCCCTTAAGAGCTCTGCCCCAAATTCTCGCTCCATTGAATTAAACAGCGCTGCTATTGTTCTCCCTGGGGCCAGGCTTTCACCCAGGAAACCGCGCAAGGGGTTGGAAATGGCTGTCAACAAGAATGGCTCAGTCCCAGAGACAATCCACAGGAAACACGGCTGGTGGAAGGAACAAGAGGGAAATTGGATTCTTGAATTTGCCCCCAGGGATGGATGGTACCGAGTACACTGCTTAGATGGGGACAGTAGTCAATCACTTCAAGGGTCTGATCAATACAATTCTGTCTTATTGATTTGGGTCATAACTCAAGGAAGAAAAGGTCACCATGCTTTTTTATGCAAACTATAATTTTATTAGGCAATAAATAGAATAAATAAGGAACTTCATAATAAATAAATCAGGAATATCATAAATACGTTTCAATTTATGAAACTTGAATAAATAAAACATTTACGGTTACAGCTGAGTGTTTGGTGGTCTGAGAACATTATACGATATAGCTTATTGTCTACAAGTGTAGAAATTTAACAAGATAGCTTAAAAGGCACTGGCAATAGCTCACTAAAACACGCCTTATAAGAAACTCTGTAAAATGGGATGTGCTCGCTTCCTGCAAAGCCCCCAGGACGCCCACCCCGCTATGTTTTCCTCCTGCAACGCTCCAAGGCAGCTTCGGGCTCTTCCCAGGGGGCTCACAGGGTGCTCAGGTAGTTCATCATCCTGTCGATGGTGACGGCGCGGATGCGGAAGGCGTGCAGGATGCCGCAGAGCCTCATGCGGTCCTTGAAGGAGGTCAGCGCTGCGCTGGGCGGTGGCTGCAGCATGCCCAGGCTGCCCGGCTGCAGGGCCTGCGGGGGAAGAGGAGTTAGGAGGGGGGACAGGGATTAATTCCGTGTCCCCCCCAGACCAAGGAGTCCATCAGGGCACAAAGGCCCTTCCCACCAGCCATAACAGCCCTGCAGTGGTGACATCTCCAAGCTCTTTGGCGATGCACAGGCAATGATTTTTTTCCCCCTTCTATCAGCTTTTGTTGAGCTACCAACCCAACAAGTTCTTAATATCTTCCTGCCTTACCTTCCAGAAAAAAAACAATTTTCTAAATTATCAGAAATGATCAGCCACTCTACGAGTAACTGCAGAGCAGAATGCTCTGGGTTAAAACTCCGGTTTCAGGCAGAAATAATAGAAAGGAACGAGACAGAAACGCTTACTTCCATCATCTCGTCAATGGATGTCAGCACCTTCTGATCACTGAGCTCTGCCCTGTAGGCTTTCAGATCTTCATAGATCCCCTGCAGGCATTTACGCTGCAAAAGTCAGAATTGTTAAGAAATGCTGGAACTTGTTGCTAAAAGCTTTAAATGCAAACCAAGCAAAATAAGTGGTTCTTTTGAGAAATCTCCAATTTACCTTATCAAAAGTAGAACTTTCCAGCACGGGACAGTCTCCAGTCTGCAAATGAAGGAAGAAATAAGTGCATTAAGATGTGGAAATGTGAGTTATACGGCTGTTCCATGACACTGGGATGCTGAATCCTGATCGTCTGGTTTTACCCTTGGATCCTCGTATGTGCACGCTTTTAGCGTGTTGATCCGATCCTTAGTGATGTCTTTGAGGTCAACCTCTTCCAGGGTACATTCAAATCCCAGGGTCCCACGTTCCTGTGTTAAAAAGAGAGAAAAATAAATAAATGAATAAATGGGGTCAATGATTGAGCCCCTAAAGGTGGCAAATGAACCAAGTGTCTGAAATTGAAGAAAATGTGGCAGTTGTGCTTAACAGGAAGATGCTCAGGCTTTGTTCTATGTCCTGTTGCTGGATGTATGTCTCTATTACTTTAGCAACACAAATTGTTCTCTCAGACATTGAATCTATGGACAATTTCATGTCACTATAATTTCAAATGTAAAATTATCTCCTGGGAAGTCAAAATTAGCACATATCATCCTCACTTGGTGCTCACTGACACGCCACAAGTGTCGGGACAATACACCAATTTAGTGGCTTTCTTTTGTGCTTCTCTGAGGTGAAGCTTGCAACAATAGCAGGGAATTTTAGCCAAAAAAAAAAAGAAAAAAAAATCCCTTGGTGCTGCTGCCAGGGGGCTTTGGTGCAGGAGGGGGCTGTGACAGCAAAGTGACAGCATGCAAATGAAATGCAACACCAAGGTCAGGAGCAGGTACTCCCAGAGCCAGCTCTGTAGCAGCATCAGAGAAAAATCGTGTTCCAAACCGGGAGCGGTGCAATTGGCTGCCACTGCGCTGAGAAAGGCACCTGCGCAACCCAGGTGCTAAAGTTGGGGAAGTTGCGAGGAGCAGTTAGAGAGGCTGCCAGGGAGCTGAGAAAGAGCATCCTCCCAGCTGGGTACCACCACTGAGCATCCCTCCGTCCTGGTCCCACCACCCCATCCTGGGTACCACACCGAGCATTTCCCCCGTACTTGGCTCTGGTGAGGCCGCATCTCAAGTACTGTGTTCAGTTTTGGGCCCCTCACTACCAGAAGGACATGGAGGTGCTTGGGCGAGTCCAGAGAAGGGCTACAAAGCTGGTGAAGGGTCTGGAGAACAAGGCTTACGAGGAGCGGCTGAGGGAGCTGGGACTATTTAGCCTGGAGAAGAGGAGGCTCAGAGGCGACCTTATCGCACTCTACAGGTACCTGAAAGGAGGCTGTAGCGAGGTGGGGTTGGTCTGTTCTCCCACGTGCCTGGTGACAGGACGAGGGGGAATGGGCTAAAGTTGAGCCAGGGAAGGTTTAGGTTGGATATTAGGAAAAACTTCTTTACTGAACGAGTTGTTAGTCACTGGAATAGGCTGCCCAGGGAAGTGGTTGAGTCACCATCCCTGGAGGTCTTTAAAAGACGTTTAGGTGTAGAGCTTCGGGATACGGTTTAGTGGATTTTTTAGTGTTAGGTCAGAGGTTGGACTCGGTGATCTTGTAGGTCTCTTCCAACCTAGACTATTCAGTGATTCTGTGATTTTGTGAGCATCCCTCCATCCCGGGTCCCACCACCAAGCACCCGTCCACCCCAAGTACCATCCCACCGCCCCATCCCGGGCACCACCCGTTCCCCGCCCGTCTCCCACCTTGAGGCTGAGCAGCGAGGCTCTGGCCGCGTCCAGCAGCGCCCGGGAGCGGCGGAGCTCCGGGGCCAGGCTGGGGGCGGGCGGCGGCGGCAGCGCCGGGGCGGGCAGGGGCAGCGCCAGGCAGAGCGCGGCCAGCAGCGCCCAGCGCCCCGAGCCCCTGCCGGTGCCGGTACCGATCCCGGTGCTCCTGGCGATGCCGAGCCCGATGCCGGTGCCCCTGGAGGTGCCTCGCTTCTCCATGGCTGTGCCCCGGCTTCTCCGGCCGCTCTGCGGGGCCGCCTCGCCTTTATAGGGGCGGCGGAGCAGGACTTCCCCGGGGCGCTGTTCCTTTCCAGGCGGGGAGCCGAAAGCCGCGGGGCCGCCGGGAATCCCGCAGGGCACCCAGAGAACCCCCGTGGGCGGCCGGGGGTGTGCGGGGACCGGGGGTGTGCGGGGTGCCCGTGGGTAGCAGCACGCCCGCTGCATCTCTGTGCTGGGAGCAGGTGGGGCAAGGTCTGCGAGAGACCCCAAAACCCACGCTCAGAGGGGCAGCAGCTCCAGTGTCACCATTTGAAAGAGAATTTCTGAGACTGGTGTTTGGATTGACAATGATTTCTGCACAGCTCTTTGCTACCCAGAGGGGTCGTGGGGTCTCCTTCTTGGAGATATTGAGACCCCACCTGGGTGCCATCCTGTGTAAGGTGCTCCAGGTGACCCTGCTGGGCAGGAGTTGGAGCAGGTCATCTCTGGAGGTGCCATCCATCCTCAGCCATTCTGGGATTTGGGGTTTTGTTCTTACCTGGCAGCACACCTGCTGCTCACATTCCTGCAGAGCACCCCAAGTGCGGGTGCTGAGCACCCCGCTGCCCCACACCAGTCTTTTTCTCCCTTCCCACAACACAAAAAGTGAGCTATGTGAAGGGGGCAGATGTGAAGGAAAACTTCAGGAAAAACAGAATTACTTCAAGTGTTCGCATGACACATAGACAAGCGTTTCCATTTTTTATTATTAAAATTCTAATGATGACATGGCTTTGATGAAGATTTATACAAACCTGCCTGGAACTTGCCTCTCACTGCCCTGCTTGGCACAACCACCAGATATTTTGGTGTTTAAGTGTGTGCTGTACACGGCCACTCAGCCTGGCCACAAGGTTGCAGAAAACTTTCTTTCCACCAGGACTGCCATAAAGTCCACAGGAGTTTTGCTGTCAGCTTATTAGAAAGGAGCGGGATGAATCAAGAGTTTTTATTGAATTCTCAGACTCTCTTTATTTTAATTGACATCTTATTTCCCCTAAGAAAGCTGTGGTGTGTCTGGACACCCAGCCTGCTACCATACTGGTGCCGTATGATTTTCCAGTTTTACTGTGTGTTTTCCATTTCTGTGCTAGTCATTAAGCTGTGGGCTGTGGTTTGAATCTTGTGTAGGAGACTTGTTTTTCTCACCACGAAGTGAAACAGACTTTGGGAATAGGCAGGCACGTTCTTGAAAAGGCACCGGTTTGGCTTTCCAGGTTTCCTTGCCCGGCACTCTGCCGCAGCTTTGCCTTCAGCAGATGGGGAGGTTTCTCCCGAGGTGCTGGCACAGGGCTCGGCCAACACCTTGGTGGCATTCCTGGGCTGCATTTAATCATGTAGTTCTTCACAGCACAGGGAAGTCGGTGAGAGAAAGGGTGCTGAACTCAAAGACAGGCATGGGGCTCTGCATGCAACCACTGAATGGCATCGAGCGTGCCACGACTGCCTCGTGAGGCTCACGGTCCCACTGTGGGGTAAAGCAGCGCCTGGCTTTGCTGCACCAGCACAGGAAGCCCACCCCTTCGATGGGCTTCAGGAAATATCTTAGTCACAGGGATGCTGTGGCATTGCTTAGAGATTTATTTTCCCTTGGTAGAATAAGGACTAATTGAAGGTGTTGCTGCGTGTGATGTTTTACAGCTGTTTCTCAAGTACGTGTAAGGAACTTGTCCAAATGATGTGATTGTCAGCACTCATTTATTTTCCTATCAGGAAAACTTCCTATCAGGAAAATAAATTCAAGTGAAATTTTTCACCCGAATCTGAAGCCCTCCCCACGTGGGTCTGACACCTGTACACCTCCTGCAGGTAAGAAACATTAAATCCAGAGCAGCTCCAGCACTGGCGATGATGTTGTGGTGAACCGAACCTCTCTGGAGCAGCAGTCCCACCGATACTGCTGTGGGACCCAGGGACCATGATGAAGCAGCGCTTGTTCTGCTGGCTGGGGTGGCTGTGGGTCCAGCCTGGCCAATTCCTGCTGCTTTTGCCTGATTTGTGCCATTTTTGTGCTCCTTTCCCAGCCTTCACTGACTGTATGCAGAGTGCTTTTGTGCAAGGAACCAGTATCCAAAAAAGAAAACCGAGTCTGTGGGCTCATAGCCACATAGACCCACAGAATATCCCAGGTTGGAAGGCAGCCATGAGGATCACTGAGTCCAGCCCCTAGGTTCTTTTAAAACTGAAAAATCCATGAATCCATGTACTTTTTATTGCATATTATGTGCTGGTCACAGATACCCAATTTGTCAGGCTAAAGAAGGAGCAATACGATTGTTACTAAAGCAAGAAGTATAGGGATACATCGTGTATGCACTTAGCAATACAGTGCAATGATCGTGTATCAAAGAACTGTTAAAATATCTATGATTTTACATGAGAAACTGTAATTTCCCTGCCTTCATTTCAATCACAAATTGCTCATGCTGAAATTAACTTCCAGAGAAAAAGAGAAGCCTTTCAGGATGCTTCTGTAATCAAAACTGGGCTTAATGGTGTTCTTCACCACGCTGCATGCAATCAAAGCAATACTTTAAAATCCTGTTTGAAAAAGAAAGGAAAAATAATAATGATAAAGAAACCCAATTAGAAAAAACCAAAACCCCGAGAATCTTTGCTCAGTTTAGTTTTGAGGACTGCCTATGCGAGTGATGAGAAATAGGATCTTCTCCAGCCACACTGTTCTAAAAAACTCGGAAGTTCCTGTAAATGTGCGATGACATAAGTGGTTGTGATACTAACCTTCTGTGTCAGTCCTGGCTTGCTCTCCCTCCCCTTACAAACAGGACTCTCCTCTTCGCCTCCCCCTTGCTCTCCAAGTGCTAACTAAACAAAAATCACCTTTTTTCCAGAGCTCTGGGCAGAAGGCGAGTCCCGGCTGTCGGCCGATCTTCCATTTTACTGCCTAATTCCCCCCATTCCCAGAGACCTCACAGGCTTGGGAAGTGTTTTGGCACCAGGGGCAAGCGTTCGAGCTGCCCCAACAGGGCCTTGCAGATGTCTTCTCCTGTCTTGATGTGAATTTTCTTCATTAGAAGGCCAAATCCCGAGCCCTTCATGAAGGTCGTGTCGCACGTGGCCTTGTACCTTGTCTTCAGCTGGAAGAGATGGGTTGTTTGTAGGAAAGTCCTATTTCCGTAATTATAATTATATATAATTATGTAATAATTGCATGCCTGTATATCATTATGCAATAATTATATATATATATAAAGTAAAGCTGCAATAAAAATAAATCGCAGCCAGGCTGGCTGTTAATTGTAGATCGCTGCGGCATAAAAAGAACTGCAAAATGCCAAGGCAGAGCCTGCTCGTGTGGAACCAGACTTCTGGATGCTCTAATAAATAAAGCTAATTTTTGTACTTTTTGCAGCTCTTGGAATATGCGGGGCATTGGCTGTAGATAATTTTTTTTTTTTTTTTTTTGCTCCTGTGTATTTTCTGGGGGAAGATTTGTGTTCAGGATTGTCCTGAGTGATCTAGAAAATGGAAAAAAAAGAATGAATTTTCTGAGTCACTGCTATGAACGTTCTCAGATTCTTTTAGTCTCTGTTGAGAAGAAAAAGTCTGTATTAAGCTGAATGAGAGATCTCTTTAGTGGAAAAAAAACGCAGGCCAAGCACAAAGGGGTCAAGATGCACAGTGACTTCTGCTATCCCAAACTCTTTTTGGTTTCCCCTGACCCTACGCGTGGCCAGGAGCCCGGTGCCAGCTGCAGCACCTGCCCTACCTGCACAGGGCTGTGCAGGCTCTGTGCGGCGTGGGCAGCACCAGCAGCCCTCCCTACACAAACGGGGCTGGTGGTGTGGGTGAAACCACTCCAGCCCTGGGGCTTTTGGTTTAAAGCCTGGCTACGTGAACAGAAATAAAAGGGGCTGCGTCTCGTGAGCTGCTTGCAAGAAGAAAGCGCACGGCACTGGGTGCTTGCCTTTGCCCAGCTTTCACTTCCTCTGCGCATCTCGCTTTCTGTTTCCACTCTCTGCCACGTTTCTGCCCTTTGGGTGCTTTTTTCTTTCCATTCATCTGTCCCTTTTATCTTTCGTCCCCGGGTGCAAAAGCTCAGCAGTTTCAGCTCTGTGGCTCTGAGCTGCCGGCCACACGGGACAGCTGTGACCACGGAGAGGGCGAGCACAGCCCGGTTTCCTTCTTGCAGGGCCCGTGTTTGTCAGCTCAGTGTTTTTTTTTTTTTTTTTTTTTTTTTTTTTTTTCACAAAAAAGGGCTTTTCACAAAAAGCCCTGCACGTGTCCAGCACAGACACACCTGCTCTTGAGGGCTATTCTCATGCTCACCAAGGTTTTGTCTTACGAGAGGAATTCTGCCCTTTGGAGGTAAACTTGGAAATGAATAAAGGGATGGTGGTAAGGAAAATCAGGCATTTGGCTGTGCTGTTTGTTAAAGCAATCTGTAAAAAGGGGCACTTTTATTTATATTCCAGCTTAAAAATAAGTTCATATAAACAACTTAGACACTTGCAAACCATAGACCATGTTTTGTCTGCCAGTTGTGTGCTGGGGGAACGGACAGCAATGGCTGCAAAATGGGCAAAAGTCTTCACAGAACAGAGCTGTTAACAGCTGTGATTTTGAAATTATTTTTAATGTAGGCACACCAAGATTTGTTTCACTTCTTTAAGGTAATCAAAGCAACAAAAATGTCCGGATTTGCTTTGTTTAACCTCATTGCAGCTGCACTTAAACCAGAACTCACTCCATGTTGTCACCAAGGCTCTGCCACGGAGAGCTCCCGGCAGCTTTGGCTGTGGCTGGTGGCTGTTTTGGGGGAAGCGGTGGTGGGAGGCAGTGGTGGGGAGGTGACGGCTGGCACCGGGATGCTGGTGGCTGGGAGCATTTTGCCGCTTGATGCGTGGCCACGGTCCTGAAACCAGGAGCCCTTGGAGAGCTGTGTGTGTGGTGGGAAGGTTTTTTTCCTTCCTTGCTGCTTTTTGAGCCTTCCTGAGCAGAGCAGGCTGGAAGAGGAAGCCGCTGCCGGTAAGGAGTCTCGGTGAGCGCGGTCGATGTGGGGAAGGTCTGTGACCCTCAGGGATCCTGTGTGTCACCCCTGGGGTAGTGCCGGGGGGAGACACCTTGCTGGGGACAGTGGCACAGTCCAGGTAAATGGTGTGGCAGGAGAAAATGACGGACGGGGTGGGAGGTCCTGGGGGTCTCAGGGCACAAAACCAATGACCACAAGGAGCAAATTCAGCCCTAGGGAATAAGAAGCTCTTGGTTTGCAATGTGGACGGGGCTGATGGCACTCCAGGTGATGTCGCTCCCTTTGTGAAGGCACCAAGAGCATGGAGTCTTTGCTTTTGCTCACACTTATATCCAGCTGCTGGCCTTGCTTTGCAAAGAGCCAGGTCACTCCGTAGTGGCATGGGATGAGGGCAGGCCACCGAGGTGATGCCAAGCTCAAACATTGCTATGTGTACCTGCAGGCAGCATACAACCCGCCCTCATGGCTCCTAGCCCAAAAGGACAAGGGATCTGGGAGTTTTCCCCGCACAGTCCCTGTGACATTTGCACCTCCAGGAGCTGACACCTGGGAAAATTCCTACACCCACATCTCTACATCTGCCAGCGGTTTCACGGCCGGGCTGCCGGAGAAGTGCTGAGCAGGCTGACTGGAAACGCCTGCTGCCGTGGGCCACCAGCCCAGCCGATCCAAGCGAAACTCTACAATTCCCTTTTTCATAAAAGTGCTACGTATTTCACTTTTCTTTTGAAAGCATGTTTCTTCCCCTGAAATGCTGCCATTAGGAAGCCAATGGCTAGGTGGGTACGGCGGTGAGTGACGCAGTGGCCGGTCTCTGCTGCCCGTGGCTCCAGCCAGCAACCGCAGGCCCTGGAGGCTGAGGGGAGCTCAGTGCTGTTGGCAAAGGCACCAGGGTCCAGGTTTGCCACCAGATGCTGAACTTTGGGACCAAGAAGAGGTGCTGGTGGGCCGGTGGTGGCCTGAGCAGGCCCGAAGAAGACTAAGCCCATCACGCTGAGCCACAGGGCCTGCTGGTGCCTCCCTGCCACCTTTGTGCTGCTCGATGTTAGCCATGGGGAGCTGGCCCAGCATCTACCACCGGCATCGGGAAAAGGCCTCAGGGTCCCGCACACATGGGTTTCGCTTTGTTTTACAATAAGAAGGAAGAGAAACTCCCCGGAGCTGGGTGTGGGCTCCTGCAGGGAAGCGAGCTTGGACCGTAAGCACTCCCTGACGGCTTTTCCTTGGGGGTGCCCTCCGCAAGCCCTGCCGCGGGGCTGCTCCTCCTCACGGGCCTCACGGTGATAGTTCCACACCCATCGCTCCTCTCCCTTCAAACAATAAAACAACAGCAGCAAAAGGCCACACACACGTGTTTTGCTGTGGTTCTCCACGCTCCCCTCACTCCCTGCACATCACCTCAGTGCCCAGGGAGATGATGTGCAGAAAGGGCCAGGCCTCCCCAGCCTGCATGCACATCACGGTGATGCTTGTGGATAAAAAACAGGGAGGAAAAAAAGGGGAACCTAAATGGCAATATTTGCTTGACAGGAAGCAGCTGGCTTATAAAGCACATCTCTATTCCAAAGGGCTGCTTTAATTTTGGAGGGAAGTTATCCCTTCCATTGTCTCAAATATAAATATATATATATATATGTGTATATTTTTATCGAGTGTACCATTTCATGCTTTTCAAGCACAGGTGAGTTTGGGACCAAGAGATGGAATTAAAACACAAAGAAAATGAAAAGAAGCGTTCTGTTGTGAGACCTGATGGAGGCAGGCAAGGACCTTTTTGTCAGGGAGTGTAGTGACAGGGGTACTGGCCTTAAACTGGAAGAGGAAGGGATTAGATTGGATATAAGGAAGAAATTATTCACTCAGAGTGTGCTGAGGCACTGGCACCAAACCCCCTTTTTCCTCCAACAGCCACCACCAGGGATGTTTTCTCCTGCTCGTTCAAGATGAGGTGGGATGGGGCGATGGTGCCAAGGCCGGGTGCAGGCCACATCTGAGCTGAGGGTTGCATTTATCTGCACAAAATGTGGCCCAAGCATCTCCTGGGTGTTGCTTGTGCCATTTGGGGGCTCCTGCCTGAAAACTGAGGTTTCCTGGTGATGTCCCCGTGGGCAGGAGGGTCAATGGGGTTGTTCTGGGCACCCATGGGTGGGATGCTGAGTGCTTCTAGCCCTGGTGGGCACCGTTGCTGCTGTCAGAACAGAAATCACCTCCTACCACCCGTGCTGATGTCACCCCATAGAAAGAAACCCTCTGACCGAGGGCTCTTTCAATCGCTTTTGGGGAATTTGGCTCCATGGTCAGAGTGATAATGGGAGTCCTAAGTGGAACCGAGTAAGTGCCCCATTCATAGAAGGAAAGCATCAAAAAAAGCTAAGGCAGAAAATAAATAAATAAATAAATAAATAAATAAATAAAATAATCCCCACTTCTCTGGAGCCCCCAGGCACCCCAAATTCCCCCAGTGCAGGAAGCAGCAGCTCCCCGTGGGTGTATGGGCATCACGGCAGCCAAGGCTCCGGCAATGGACAGCCCGGTACAGCCTCAGCATCAATGAGCTGCTAGGGGCAGAAATAAACTTTCCCGGCTGAGAAACAGCCCAAGGGAGGGAGTGCAGGGGAACTGAAAACACGCGGGAGACTGAAAAAGTGGGAAAGGAATGGATGACAGAGTACATGTTCTGGGGAAGTCTAATTTTACGTTTATGTTAATTAATAGGTACCCTGACATGCAAATTTAGGCAAGGACTTCAGCCCCCCTCAGCTTCCCAAAGGCATGGACAAATCATCCAAACTTTTTCATTACTTTAGTGCTGAATAAACAGCAGAATGGGGTGGCCCAGACACATACAGGAGTCAGAGGCGAAGCCCAGGGCTGGGGCAAGAGCTCAGAAACCACACAACACATTTTTCTTTCAAAAACGTAATTTAATCCAATAATTCCACAGCATTGCCATCATACACACCAGCACGATACCGTAGTACACTGGACAGAGATCCAAGAAGATGCAGTTACCCAGCAATACTCTTTAATATTTTTTTAAACTTTTTCTTTGTTAAAAACCAAACCCTTAAAGATGGAAAAACCGCTGGCAGTCCTCGACAGCAGGTTAGCGGAACGCGCGCGGTTCACTTCTCTCCAGCAAGTTAAAGGCACTTATCGGGTGAGCACAACCCCGGGCTGACCAGGCTTCCTGACCCAAGTGCCCGAAATTCTGAAGCACAAGCCGGGGGGGCCGGGGGCGACAGCGGAGAGGGCAGTGGGGACCCTGCACCGTCCCTGCTTGCTGCACCCCACCGGCATGCCTCCGGGCTTTTCGGTTTTAAAGCTGAGCCCAAGCTTTTCTGCGCCCCGCGGGGGGGGATTTTGGCCTCAGAGGTGAAAACACGGACGTTTTACAGAGCAGAAATACAAAACCAGCAGCCAGCTATCGCCACATGCAGGTAACAGCAGCAAGACAACCAGGAGATGCAGGGAAGCAAACACCCCCCCAAACATAGGCATCTTTTTTTTCTGCATAGATTCCAAAAACGCAAGTGAAATGAGCGGAGTTTACGCTGCCAGCCTGCAGGCGAGCTTCGTGCTGTCAGATCGGGTTCGGAAAGCACCTCGGCAAGGCAAGGCAGCCCCAAAGGGCCCCGAACCCCAGCCCTGCAGGTCTGGCACTCACAACCCAGCCTGCGCCGCTTCTGAGAAAGAAGGGAAAATAAAAATAACAATAAATCGTTTCTGCAAAATACGTTTATGGCAGGGGATGGAATTCTAATGCAGCTCACGCTTTGCTGCAAACACCCTGAACAAGTCGTCAGCCCAGCACTTGGCTAAGAGGAATTTGTCACCGAGGAAAAAAATCCAACTGCAGGCAGCGGAGCTCTCTGCTCCCGGCCACGGCCAGCCCTGGGGTGGGAGCTGGGTGCGCTGCCCCGGCGCTGGGACAGAGAAATTAAGGCTGGAGACAGAGCTCCCAGCTCGCCCAGTGCCCGTCCTCCTAAAAACGTGGGGGGCAGCAGAGGGGGACACAACAGACAGCACGGTGATGGGGACGGATAGCAGACGTGAGGCCAGCCCAAAGGCAGAGGTGAGCAATAACCATATATAATACATTTAATATGCTGCTTAGATTTTTAACATATTTTTTTTTCTTTTATTATTATTATTTCTGACACTGGTGAGTCATTTAAATATTTAGCCCAGACAATAAAATATAAAAACATCTACTGTATGTGCCTGCTGATTCTAACAATAGTCACAATATTAGGGCCCGGTGAACGTTATTATAGAAGAATATCTTAAGTCCATGTCATACATACATTAGGAACTTACAAATAAATAACTCTACAAAAATCCTGTCTTCTCTCCATAGTTTTATGTGATCGGCAAAAAAAGGCTCCTTCTGGTGATGGCAAATTAGGAATTGCACATTTAGTTAGACGAGTACATTACTGGTGCATCACCAAGTCAACCACTAGTCAACAAAAAGACGTATCATATGAAACAATTTTTTAAATTTTTATTTTACATCTTTATACATAAAACTTCCAAGGTAACTCTTTGAATCCAACTGAATGTTAATAGCACATCTAAAAATGAATGTCAGGTAGTCAACATTCACAAAATGTTGAAAACTGATTAAAATGTACATATTACTGAAAGCTACAACTTCACTACGAGGCAGGCATGTATTTTTTGACTTGTATAGCACCGTCAAGTACAGTCTCTTTATTTAAAACTACAGTGAAGGATAAAAAAGTAGTCAATGGTAAAATATTGTTCAACGTAAAATCTCTAAGCAAACAAAAATAAAGTTAAACTACCCTCTCTTCTCATCCATGATTTATAATGTTATAAGTACTGTACATTTTCTGTAATAATATTATTAAAATGCCTGATATTTAGTGGCACGAGTAAAAAAATTAAAATAAATTAAGAAGCAGAGGCCAATCACCGGACATAAAGCTTCGGACACGACCAATGACTAACACTGATTTTCTGGTGCGCCACCGTGGACATCAGCATTTGTACAGACACAGAAGCGAAGGACAGGCGAGCTCCATCTCTGCTCTGACGGCGTCTCGGTTTACTTCGCCGGCATCTTCTCTGCCATGTGCTTCTGCTGGCTCTCGGCATGTCTGGGAGGAGGGAAAGAAGCAGCTTTGTTACTGGTTGTGAGCAGGAGGGAGGCAAACCCACGCTGATGGAGGCACGGCCAGAGCCACGCCGCTCTGGCAGCGCTTCCCGAGGAAATGCAGCCCCAAGCGAGGCCGCCGGCAGGCTGGCCCAGCTGCTCCAGGTCAGGAAGGAAACACTTCCCCGGCCAGGAAACACCTTCCCCGCAATGTCTGCTTCAGCCTCAGGCACTTCCTCCTCTTCCGCAGGGAACCGAGGTGTCCCCGGCCACAAACAATGCCAGGATGCGGCACCGCCACCACGGCGCTGACCAGGCTGCCAAATACCTCTGCTTACTGAACTCCTGCTCACTGCACTTTGGAAGAAAAGCATTTTCCAAAGCACAAGGATCAAGCCTGCTATTCTGGTGCTTGTCTCCCTGCAGCTCCTGCTTGTGTGGGATTTTGGCCCAAAAACCCTGAGTGCTTTGTCACTGCCAGCCCAAAACCTCCAGGACTGAAACTCTGCTAAAAGAAGCCCCGTCCACCAGGGAGCCAGGTCCCGAGAAAAAGAGAAGCACACGGTCCCCCCTCACCTGGTCAGGTCCTCGATGTCCACCAGCATCGCGTCCTGCTCCGTGTGCAGCTCGTCCCGGATGAGCAGCAGCTGCACCAGCTCCTCGTTCAAGCCTGGGGCCGGAGAGAAAGGCGGGGAGTTAGTGCTGTGCCGGGGGGAGAGCTTGTAATATTGTAATTGAATAAATTTCTCAGTGCTTCTGGGGCTCGAGCCCCAGTGCTACAGCTTTTGTGTATTCATGGGAAAGAGTCCTGGGCAATAAAAACTGCAGCAAGCATCCAGCCCGAGGGTATTTAGGCACCACCTGCACCCCGGGCAGCATCCCTGCCTGTCGTGTGAACACGGGAAGAGGAGCAGCCGCTGCTGCCCGCCTGTAGGCAGAAACCAGGGGCAGCCACCGAGCAGCTCAACATCCCTAGCAGAGGGCTGTGGGGCTGCCAGGAGGGATGCTAATTAATGAACGTGAGCAATTACAGAGCAGCAAGGGAGCCCAATAAACATTTTTTTCATTTTTTGACCTACAGCCACCGGAGAAGTTTCCTCCAAGATTAATTAATTGTTGGCACTGGAAGGTGGAGATGCCTGGGGGAAAAGCCCCGGATCCTTTGGAGAGAGCAAAGACAGACAAGGAGGCAAATGCAAGGACCCATGAAACACGTTAACTCGCTGCAAGCTGCCTGAGCAGCACGTTCACCAGAATCTATGTGCCCAGGCTGCCTGCTAGTCTGGAGTTTCCCCCCTTGTGGATGTTCCTGATGCCACAGCACAGTATCATATGAAAACGCAGACATAAAGCTGCACAAAGCCATAAAACTGGCAGCAGCTTCCTGATGTCCCGAGACTATTTTTACCCTCCAAGTTTTTGAGTTACAAATGATGCGTCAGGTGCTGGAGCAATGCAGCCACCACCATCCCTACGTTACAGAGCACTCTGAGTGCTTTGTGGAAAAAAAAAAAGAAGGCAAAAAGGAGACAAATCTGGGAAAAAATCCACCTCCAGCTTCTGCAGTGCCACTCATATTTGTGCTATTGTACATTTTCAACATTTTTATGTATACCCAGAAGTATACAGGACATGCCCAAGAAGAATTAAACAAGTATCACTTACTTTCTATCTGTGAGTGGAGATCATTGACTATCACTTGTAGCTGCCCGATAGTCATGTCTCTCAGATCAGTGGGTTTTAAGCTTCTCTTCATCAGGCATTCGCTTATATGAGGCATATGTGGCAGCTGGAAATAAAGTTGCAACTCTTTAATTATTTCCCTGAATTATCTGTAATTGTTTTTCTTTGTAATTATTTACGATAAAGCCAGAGGAGCAATGGGCAGTGGTCCCAGCCCCGCACTTACAAGATCAGCTACTGGAGATTTCTTCCTGTTCTGCTTTTCCACCTCCACCTGCATTTTGGCCATGGGCTTTGCCATAGCCAAGGCCATTTTGGCTTCGGCTTGGAGTTTCTTTTGCCTGGTGAGAAAATCCATGTCATCGAGGGACTCGGACTCCTCCTCGGTCGTGTCTCTGTCGGAGTAGGAAGAGCTCTGCTTGCTCTAGGGAAGCAGACACGCAGCCGTTACAGCCCGGCACCGCCACCGCCGCCGCCAGCGGGGACAGAGCAAAGCATTTGGCTTGCAACTTAGCGCCTTTTTGTACACCACAAATGGCATAATTTCTACAGACAAGCTGAAACATACATTTTTTTTAAATTTTGTTTTTTTATAAATTAAATCTGCAAGATTATTTTTTAAAACCAAACAGTGATTTTGCCTCCTTTGAGTACCAACGGCAGCTTGAGCACATGAAATTCAAAGGGGAGCCAAACAGATCAATAGGTGTTTAGAGGACGGGCGGGTTAAGCTGGAGGAAAGCCTAGCACATGTCTGGGGCCTCTGTGTTATATTTGCAGAGGAAAAGAGGAGAGGAAAGCTGGTGGGAGCTGATAGGGCTTTGAATCCATTACTGCCCAGGCAATTATCAGACCCATGGAGAAAGGAGGGCGGAGAAGGGACGTTGCCCATGGAGGCAGCCAGTGTCTGCAGCAGGTCTCTGCTACCCAGGGGCAATGTGCTATCTGCCTCTCAGCACCCTGCATTTCTTTTACTGACGACTGAAGATGCTGCTCTGGGGTTTAGTGCTGCTATTTTAATAGGCTCGGCTCTCCATGGGTTCCCAGTAGGGATGGCATTAAGGTTTTTGTGCCCTACACCCCTACAAGAGGTGCTCCCAGACCTACCATGGGTGACAAAGGTGTGTCCAGGCTGGTCTCTGTTTTGCTGTCATCGGCGTCGCTGTCCTTGTCGCTGCCGCTGTCGTTCACGAAGCAGATCTGCAGGTTCATCCCGCTTTGGAGCCTGTGAGGAGAGATGACAACACAGGGACAAGGATGGGGATGGGGCTAGGTGCTGTGCTGGGATCCTACGTTTCTCCCCACCATGTCGACAAGGCCTGCAGGCGAGGTGCTGCAGCAGTAGGCCCTGCTTGTCTGATTTTGCATTGACCTAAGAAAAATATAACCATTTACACATTTTTTCCCTAAGAAGATGGTCCCAGAGCTATTACTTCATGTGGAAACATACCCCTTCACCTCAACTCTCACGCACTGAGAGGAACCACCTCGGTGCCAGGCTGCGGCCCGATGCAGCTGCCTCTCCTCTGTAGCCATGCTCCTCGGTGGACCTGAGATGCTCTGCTCGGCCCCGAGCAGCCCCAAAGCTCCACCAGCAGCAGACCAGGGCCAAATGCTGGTGCTGGTGGTGACAAGTCCCAGGCAGGCTGCCTCCTTTGAGCCAGGCCAGCGTTTCTAAGGGGCATCCCCAAGGGACTGAAAATACCCGGCTACGTGAGGATATAAAGTCTCTACCACCATCTATTGATGAACTTCAGAACTGCTGAGATAGCGCAGAGCTTCGTCATCGCGGGTGGCCTTTAATACAAAATAATGTGGGATGACCGGAATGATTTATTTAGGAGGGTAATAAGCCTGTTTGTGGCCAAGAGGCACTGCTGCGTCGCATGGCTGCTTCTACAGCTGAAACCTTCCCGGCTTTCACTCAAATAACCAGCTAGGAATCAGCTCCTGAGTGAGAGGGAGAAGGGAAGCAGCACAGCCCTAACCCCACTGCTGAGCAGGGCCGAGGGCAGGAGGGAGGTGAGGAGGCACCCCTGTCACCCATCACAGCCTCTCGAATCCCAGATGATTTCACTCCCGCTACCATTCGTGTTACAAGCCGAGATATCGCACTTAATTCCAGCTCATCGACTACATTCAGTCGCTTCAGGCCAAGTGTTGACCCCTCTGGAGCCAGCACCAGCCCTGCCGAATGCAGGCAATCCACTCCCAGTTCAGCCATTCCCACAGGTGGCCATCCCAGTAAGGCCTGTGCTGCCGACTGGCTGGGGCAGGCTTGGAGCAGCAGACATGCACCGAGAACTGGGTGAAACCACTTCATCTGGTGCCTCTGGTCAGATAAACATCTCGTAGCACACCAGGAAATAACTCCTTTTACAAAACCGTATTTGTGAAACCCCACACTGATATTTACTGGGCACAGCCGATGACTGCAGTTAGCAGCCTTCCCGCTGCGTGTCCCAGGCACCTGGCATCAGGGCCGGGCCCGTTGGCCTCCTACAGATCCCGCTCAGTCTTTGCTCATATTCCAAACCCATATTAAAAAATATCCCCAGGAAGCCGAGGTTTCTGGGGCCAGCACTACCAGGCCCCACCGCCATGTGCCTAAGCTCTGAAACAAGGGGGTTTATATCAGTACTTACAGGCAGCAAACTCCAATTTTACATTTGGTTTAGTGGTACTTTTACTCATTATTACTACGATAGCGTTAATAATTACACACAGGCTTTTAAGCCAGGCTAAATAAACGTGGGTACCCAGGACGGGGAGCAGGATGCTGCCTTTGGCTTGGCTTAAAACTGCTTCGTGCAGGAACGGAAGAGCAAGTGCAAAATGGGGCCTGCGGGATGCCGGCGTGTCAGGAGCGTGACCTAAATGCCCAAACCACACGCCTCCTAGCAGGAGGCACCTCAGGGAGCACTGGAGCAGTAGAAACAGGATGCTGGCGGTGTTGTAAAAAGCCTGGATTAAAGCAGTGCACAGCTGGGAGCTGGACCAGCCTGGAAGAGGATGCCACAGCGCGTGGCTGCGCCCTGTGCTTGCCTCATGGTGCTGGGACAAGGACTGGGAGCACCACACGGAGGGATGGGGACCGTCACCCCCCTCACAGCCAGCCTGTGTCCATGTGGACCCCGAAACATGGCCCACGGGAAGCCAAGTGGTGCCAGTCCCTTCTCCGGGAGCAGGTCAGCCTCTGCTGGTTCTGAGAGCCTGTGGGTGTCCTGACACGTGCAGCGTGTACCACTGCTTCGCCTGGGCTATAAATACTAACAAAATGCCAAAGCATTCAGGTACACCTGGTATTTTCTCGTGGCACAGCTGCCAAACCCTGCTGCGCAGCGTTAATTAGACCTGCACCATAATTACGAGGTAGTGATTACTGGTTTAGCTGTAACTACGCTGCGCACAACAGCTTTCCCTTTCAGATGCCTTGCAGCTCAGTCGAATTTTGGAATTGCACCTCTCTGCTGTACTAGCTGCATTCCTCCTGCTTTTACGCCTCTCCCAGGTTTTTCCTGGCCATGCCACGGCATGGCACCCAGGCATGGGAGGCTTTCCAAGCGCTGTGGGCCCCCCCAGGCAGCTGAACACATCCAGTCCCTCCTCAGCACACCCGGGGCCTGTCCCCATCACACCACATCTCACAAGCCCCCAGGCCGCTGCCCGGGCCAGGACCACGCTGCTGCTCTGCTCCTCGCATGCTCGTTTCCCCAAATTTCTTGTCTGGAAAGCCTTGCCGTATCCCACGGGCAACACTGACGACACACGCTGCAGGTATTTCAGGAGGCAGCTGAAGGAAAATTCAGCAAAGAAGCCTCACTGTGCTCCACTGATACGCTACCACCAGATAATTATCAGAAAGAGATCCGCTTCCAGCAGGCCATCTCCTCCCGAACAACCAAAAGAAGACGTGCTTTCACAACCTAGTGTGTTTTTTTTTTAAACAAGCTTTCACCAAGCTAACCCAGGAATAACTATCAAGCCCTTCCTGCTTCGGGCATGCACATCTTCCCCTACAACATTCAAACTCTGTGGATTTTGCAGCTCAGCACAGAGATTCCTATGGCAATCCCCGCTACCCAGCCCTTCTCCCGGCCCCAGCCCCGGCTCCCCCCACACACCGAGGTGCCCCACGTACCGGGAGGAGAGGCTGGGCTTGCCGCTCTTGCTGCAGCTGGTGTACAGTCCCGGGCCATCGTCGAAGAAGCTGCCGAGCGCCAACTTCTGCCGGATGGACTCGCGCTCATTCTTCTGCGCCTGCGAGGGAAGGAGCGCGGGGCGGCGTGAGGAGGGGTCCCCAGCACCACGGCCAGGCCTGTGCACAAGGGGGCTCAGCACCTGGGGAGCCTTCCTGATGCACGTAGGCACTTCTGTCTGCTGAGATCTGGGGGTACACACAGCCACCGAGGCCGTGCTGGCACCAGCAGTGCCTCCACTTCCCCCAGAGGCACCTTCCCAAATTACAAGGCCCTCTGGGCAACCGACCTGCAGGTGGGTTTTTAACCGTTGCCATCGAATTATCCATGGCTTTAAAAACGCATTCACCCGGACCACAATCCACACTAATACAGATGTCCCTCCCATATTTTATCTAACTAAAATCTTTATCTGACAGAAGGAAGGGACATATAATGAAACACGAATTATTAACTTAAAACAGCGAATCATTTAATTCCAGTACTCGCTGCCTATACCACGGTACCACACTGCCCGTCGTATTGCCAATCCCTTACCAAAACACCTACTTCATTTGTAACCTACCTCCTCTTTCACCACTCCAAATAACTCAAAATATTAAAAGTAACCCCCACGGCATCAAGGGGTGCTGAATTTTCAGCTCCTGTTCTTGGAAGTTACACCTAGACCACCTAGAAATATAGATTTTTATGTTGTTTTTAAGCTTCCAGTAAGCAAGGCCTCAACCTGCATTTTGAGGAAACACAGCCAGCCCTGCTGGTGGTAGCAGCACAGACTAAAGTAAAAAGAGATCAGAGACAATGCTTGAAGAACATAAAGCAAACACCCTCAAATGATTTATTTTTATCCCGTGCAAACCACTGTTTGGTGAAGATGCTCCCAGCCTGGAAGCCCACCAGCCCCTGGGGAACGCGGGAGTGGAGCTGCTACTTGGAGGAGCAACCAAGGGGAGACGAAGCAACGAGACGTACCGCAGGGGAAACAGATTTTTCGGTGGAGCAAGGGCAAGGTGGAGGCTGCCCACGCGTGTCCCTCGTGCTGCCCATTGCGGCCCCTGGCAAGCAGGGCTGGAAGCAATTGTGGTAAATGTACACCGGGCAGCCTCCTCCTTCAGAAAGAGGTTACTAACGACCCGGCTCTGAGCTCAGCTGCTTCCGAGTGCCATATGCATCCTGGGTATGTCCCCAAGGCACGTTAATATTTCATGAAAGCACGGATATTCCTCCTCCCCCTTCTGCCACTGAGGCGATCCTCGCCCTTTCCCTCCCATCTGCCTCTTTTCCATGCCCAGACATTCTCGTCTCGCCTAGACACCGGGAGCCAGAGGCACCTCCACAGGCTGCTGGTGGACAGAGCATCCCATCCCATCCCATCCCATCCCATCCCACCCCATCCCAACCCATCCCATCCCATCCCACCAGCCTTCCTCCCCCAGCACGTGCAGAAAATCACTGTTTTGCATTAAAACACACCAAACTACGGACCACTCATGCATTTTCCCCCTTCAGACGCTGCTCCCTCTCCAGACCTTTTACAGTTTTGCTCCATGTCCCGGCGAGGCCGCAGCTGCTCCCCGTTTGACATCTGTACATTTAATCAATGTGCAATTTGTTTTCTCCGCCAGGCCGTTATTGAGGATACTAAATAACAGTATTCCCAGTACCGACCTCGGCGCATCCCGTTTGATAAAGCAGACACAGGATAATGACCATAAAGAAATCGAGAGCCCCATTTGTTATTATAAAACAGGGAACAGTTACTAAGAAATGTAATATGCCTGAGGGAACTGAACTTTATGCTTTAGATAAATTACCCACCAGCTGCGCTATACAGCCTGAGCTGAGCACTGAAAACTGGAAATTGAGAAGGAAAACTGCACGTGGGTTTTTTTTTGACTATCAAACGTACTCACTTTGTATATAAAAAATAACGCATTGAATAAAATGTAAACGTACTGGGAAGGAAAATATGAAACCGTGTTATTTAGATCTGCTTTTTGACACTGAAATGAAAAATACACCTATTTCCGAAAGGGGGGTCTGCCGCATTGCTGAAGGCTGCTCTGCTTAACCTGTGATTTTTACAGGACAAGGTGGAATTCCTGCTTCCCCACGCTGGTCGATGAGGTCCCCAAACCAGGCGGGAGCACTTCCAAGAGAGGCGAGGCGCTGTGCAGCCCCCACGAGATGAAGGCAACGCCAGACGCTGCTCCCCCGGCCCCGCACGCTGCAATTACTGCTGTTTGCACGTCGACTGCAATTTTCTCTCCGCTGTTTGCTGATTATGCAGAGCAATTTGTGCTCTTAATCACCGCCCCGCTCCACGTGCACCACCGCACATCGCCGCATCCAGCCCCGGCTCCTCCTCGTTCCTTGGGGAGAGCTCGCCGGCACCGGCAGCAAACATCTCCCCAGCAGCCAGTGGGGAAGAAAATAGTGAAAAAAATCTTAAAAAAAAAGAAATCGTTGGGTTGATAAGCAGGAAAAAAATCTGATAGGAAGCTGATGAGATAAAAAAAATCTGGAAAGTTGTGAGTTTCTAACCACCTGGCGCACGGGACGGGCCCGAAGGCGGCGAGGGCTGCGTGGCAGGGGCCGAGTGCTGCCCCGTTAGTTAGCGTTAGAGCGCTCTGGCTGCCTGACCCATTTTCTCTCTCACTGACCCATTTTTTAATGTATTTCTCCAGCACATACAATTAGTGAGCACGGGAACTTCCAACCCTCAGCTTATACAGACATTCATACCTATCTACCTGTATGCACGCATGTTAAGTGTGGAGACACCAAGAAAACCCCACGTTTGGCCAAGCCCCCGAATTTATCCAACGTGTGCCTGCTTCCCACACAATCCCTGTCCCTCGGGGCGCATCGAGGCGATCCAAACAGGATTTCTGTGTTTTCTGGGAAGAGGAGAGAAACCAGCCCCGTATCCCCCATGCTGTGTTATTTATGTCCCTTGAGAAGCAACAACAGGGCCGCTCTGCTCGTCCACTCCGCTTGGCATTGTATTAGCGGCCTCCACTCATTGCAGCCGTCGCCCAAAATAGCAAGCAAGAGCGCACATGAAATATTCATCGTATGTTCAGGTGTAGCAGCACTTTGCCAGGCTCCACCATCGCGCTTCGGGACCATCCGCCTTCAGCAGCGGCTGGCAGGGACGTTTCTGGGGCTGGGCTGATCGATCCAAGCCAGGGACGAGCACAGGCACGGCTTGGTAATACGTTGCCCGAAATGTTTAGAAGGAAAGAGCCACGCAGCAAATACCAAGCCGATGAATGCTGTAAAGATCCAGGCAGGAGCAAGCGCCTGCAGGGCAGCACCACCCCTGTGCGACCGAGGGGTTTGTGAAGGTTGGGGACATCGGGGGACATCGGGGGACTTCGGGGGACATCGCCCCACCAGCCCGGGGCTGCCGGGTCCCCACGGGAGCGCCAGGCACAGCCACGCCACGGACGCTATTTTTTGCCAGGGTCTGTCATGCCCAGACATGGACAATTACTATATTTAAAGTCCCAGGCCCGTACGCGGCGCCTTTTTTTATCTCAGGGAAGTACAAAGGCTATGATTGGATTTACCAACAGAAATTATAATTACACAACGCTTGTTTTGATGGATGGATTTGCCGTAAAACACGAAGTAAGGCCAAAACTTCGTATTCCCTCAAGCCACGTGGCACGGTGCCTTAAAAATCACAGGTCCTGTGGTGCGTGAAGGCGCTTGGAAATCTCTTTTAGGGAAAAGCTGTGAGGAGGACACGCAGAGGAGGGGGGAGTTTTGCCAAGCAGCACATCAAACCGGGGAGAGGGCATCAGAGGGTGTATTAGATCAGCATGGCACACGCAGCCCAGCTCTGCGCTCCTTGCGCCGTGAAGCTCCGTGCCCGCAGCCCCCTGCCCCACAGCCCCGTGCCCGTAGCTCCGTGCCCAAGCCCCAGGCTTGCAGCTCCATGCCCACGCTCCGTGCCCACAGCTCCGTCCCTAAACCCACGGTCCCATGCCCAAGCCCCATGCCCGCCGCCCCGTGCCCAGCGCAGGGCGCTTGGCAGCACCCTGCCGCTCGCAGCGTGCGGACAAAAGGCTCCTTTCTGTCCCCTACCTTTTTATAATTCCCCTCCACGTCCCGCGCGGATGCCTGCCCGATGATGTCAGCCATTCCATCACCGGCCCCGCTCATGGCCCCGGCTGCCGGGCGCTCCCCGCCGCTGTTCCCGGTGCCGCGGGGACATGGCAGCGTGGCCCCGGGCGCCCCGCTCGCTGTCACCCCACCGGCAACGGGGCCTCGCTCGCCGGGGCCTCGCCGCCTCCCTGCCCGCGTCCGCTTGCCCTAATAAAGTCAAAGGCAGCGGCCGGGGCTGATTAGAGGGAGCCGGCGGAGGAAAGCCGAGGGTTCCCTCCAGCCACTGGCAGCGCCGGGTAAAAATAGCCCCAAGCCCTCGCCGGCTGCGCAAGGGCAGGAAAAATCCCGGTGTCTTATGTCAGAGCCGGGTGGTGCTGCCAGGGGATGGGGTTTTCTCCCCGGGGATTGTCCCAGCACGAGCTGGCAGCGGGGCGTGGGTCCCTCGCCGGTGGCAGGGAGCTCGCAGCAGGGTGTTCCCGGCCCGAAGCGGTTCTTTCAGGAGCAAAAAAAAGGTTTCTAGGAGGTAGCGAGCGGAGCCCCAGCAGCCTGGGCTCGCCACCCGCCCCGCGGGAGCTGGACGGAAGCGGTGCGTGCGAGCGCAGCTCCGGACACGCAGTTATGGAGGGGACCCTTCGGAGGATGGGCCTCACGTCCTGTCGGCCCTGCGAGCCTCCAAACCCGGCGCAGAGGTGCTGGGACCCGGCTGTGGGACCGAGAGCTGCAACAGCCCCACAGCCTAAACGGTGGAGCCAAGCCCTACTGACTTCGTCCCACCCCAAACGCAAGTTGTGCGTGGTTCACCTCTCCGGTGACATACAAATTATGCCCTAAAATGTCAGGAAAAAAATAATATCACGTTGTTTAATCCAATTCCTTTCCCAGGACGGTGCTTTGTAGCTCCTTGTCTGGGCTGGGAATGGCTGCTTTCCGGGCATTTCATGATTTTCGGTCCCCACACCGCTGACTCACCGTGTCACTTCCCGCTGCTCCTAAAATTAACTTCCTCTGCTGACAATGGGGACCCTGACGTCCGCTCCGATAACGTGCCTTGGTTTCTCCGAGCACCTTTGTTCGGAGTACAATGACGCCCCGGCCCTCGTTTCTTCAAGAAAAGGGTTTTTTTGGGGGAGATTCTGCAGACACCATCGGCCTGGGAGCTCCCAGGGAACACACGAGGGAAGGGCTCACGGCTGGGATCCCGTTGGGGTGACGGAGCCGTGCAGCCCCGTGTTAGGGCCCTGCCAGCCGCCTGCCCACGATCAGAGAGAAAATCATTCTGAGCTCCTGAGAGGGCTCAGCCCCAAAACGGGGGCCCTGGGTGGGTGTCCCAGCACGGGGAGCCAGCCGCCGGTGTCCGCTCCTTCCCCACGCGATGCCAAAAGCCACCAGGGATGCGCAGCACCGGCCCCACGACCGTCCCTTTGAGAAACAGAGTCCTCTTGAGAGGCACCACAGCACCCAAAAGCAGCAGCGACGGCACGGGGCCGTGCTTCCAGGTACGCCGGGCTCGGGCGGCTGCCGAGCCCTCCTGGGTCCGGGGAAGCGCACGTCAGATTGCATCAGCTGCGAGGCGGCTCCATGGTTACGGCGGCTGCTCCTCCATTCAGCGGCGCGCGGTGGGAGCACTGGGGAGAAGCTGCCAGAACCACCTGAGGCCGCTTTGCTTTTTATAGCACGAAAAGGAAAACTCACAACGGGCACGGGGCTGCGCAAACGGGAGCGCGGAGCCCCAGCCAGTGCCGTGGTGCTGGTGCCGCTGTGGGAAGGATGAGTCCAGCCTTCCAGTCGGCAACGGGATGCTTCGTGGTTTAAGCACGCCGATCGCTCACGGGCATGCGGGTATCTAAATTTAACCAGGCCACGCATACGTAATGTTGGTTTGGGTCAATAAAAGGCTCCGAAACGTTGCTGGTGCTTGTCAGCCTCCGCCACGGGAGGCTCGGAGGAAAGCCTCCAGCCCCTTGCTGCTCGGGGTCAGCTTCCAGACACCGCCGGTTACCGGGTTACTAGATACAAACCCCAAATTCCCGGTGAATTTCAATGAAAAGCACCTAAAACTCTCCCCACAAAGCCGGTGCTGGTGCCCAGCTGGGATCTAAAGGTGGCCTCCGCCTCGCGGACAGCACCGGCCGCTTGTGCGCCCTCGCCACAGATATTTTTGAGGTAGATCGTTCACGGAAATCTCACCAGCACCACGTCACGTTTATCTCCTCGTAAAGGTCTGAATTAATCTGTGAGGAGCCCCTGCACTGCAGAGAGTTGGTACCACACCGACTGGGGCTGCATGGCAGCGCAGTGCTGCTCACACAGTCAGGACAAAAGCAAACGACTTCACCTCCATCTCGGTGTCAGAGGCTGGATTTGCGCGCTGTGCTCTCCTTCCGTGCCAGCTCAGGCCCTCACTGAACCTCACCGAACACGCAAGGGCTGGCATTGCCCTTGTCAAATTGCAGGAGAGAAACGGAGCCATGAACAAAATATTTGGCATGGGAAAATGAAACAGTACGAAGCAGGGAATGAAATAACTAAGAGGAAATCACTTTTTTTCCTTTTTTTTTTTCCTAATGCTCGGTTTATTAGTGGCCTTCAGGCTGCGTGTCCTCATTTAGCCATCCCGCAGAGGTCTATATGGGGCGTTTTTCCATCAGTTTTTAGAAAATCCCCGTTGGTGGAGGCGGTGGCGGCCACGGGTATCGCTGGGAGCCCGTGGGCACACCAGGACCGGAGCCTCCCGGCCATGGGGGGAACCGGGCTGAGCTCGAAGCGAGCGGGGCTCTTCTCCCAGACGTGCTCTGGTCAGAGCATTTCTGCCGAATTCCTCTACACCAAACATGTCCTCGGCTTCTCCCAGCACGTTGGTTTCTTCCTCTGTTTGTTTTGCAGCTCTCAGAAATCCCAAGCAGCTCTGGAAAGTGTGGGCAGGGATGCGAGGAGCGCAGCCACACACCGCCACCCTCCTCCCCCTGGCACCCAGTGCGGCTGCCAAAATCCCATCATTTTCCCATCATTTCTGCCTCCAGTTCGGTCCCAAACCCGGGACCATCAGCCACAGGGGGATTAAAACTTGGCCTGTAGGTTAACGGGCCCGGAGGGGCAGGGTTTCTCTCTCTCTTTGCAGTGTTTTGGGACAGATTACATTCAAAAAGACCATTTCCGCGAGCTCTGCATTCCTTCTGCCTAACATTTATCGTTCCGGAGGAGAGAAAGCAGTTCGTAAACAAGCCGAGATTAAAACAGATCAAACCCAGCGCTGCTGCCACGGCACAAAACTGGGCCAGAAGCAGACAGGGAAGCGAAACAGGCCGGCACGGCCTCTGCACGCCAGGCACCGGGCACCCGCTCCCCCGGGACCGCATCGCCGGGAGCCCCGGGGTGTCAGCGCGCTGGGAAAACATCGGCCGTGCAGAAACAATGGCACCATTTATTGAGGTACGGGAGCAACAGGCTCGGAGCTGCAGCAAAAACCAGATCCCCTCAAGCGGGGAATGAATAAACGGGATTATTTTCTTCCAAAGGAGCTAAAAAGGGAAATTGGTTTCCAGAAGCCTTTGCTGCGCTGAGAACATGCACCGCAAAAGCTTCTGAACCCTTTTTTCTCTGTACAGACATGCACTTGCAGCGGTATCTTTTCCCTTCGTGATGTATTTGGCAACGGTGGTATTTTGTACTGAGACACGGGCTGGAATTGGGTTAAACGCAGCTGAGGGCAACCCGAGGCTGTGATGCTGCCCTGGCCATCTCTCGGGGCCCATCTCCGGCAGCGCCTCTGGGGCATTCTGCAGCACGCACACCACCGCACGTCCGCACGCGTTCGTCTCTCAGCACCGCCACAGCACGCAGATTTTGGGGGGGGCAACAACCTCCCCGGGCGATCGAGCCCCCCAGATGCCATTCCCCAGGCAGGTGCATCCCCTACAGCACCAAATCTCTCTCCTAGGGGCTGCGGAGCCACGGCAGCACCCAGACCCCCTCTCCCCACCCAAAGGATGCTCGGCACGCACGACCACCGCCGCTGCGCCCCCAGCTCTGCTGCTGCCCCCCGAACGGGTGGGGTTTGGCCTTGTTGGGGTCTCAGGGCAGGGAATTTGCCCCCTCCCCGGCCCTGCTTTGCTGGGGGCTGCTGCTGGAGCTGAGCACCGCCGGGCTGGCCTCAGCGCCACCCTGGGAGCGCAGGGAGCTGGGGGCAGAGCACCTGCGTTTGGCATGGGGGGGGGGGGGTTCCTGTATTTGGGGAGGGGGTCCTGTATTTGGGGAGGGGTCCTGTATTGGGGGAGGGGGTCCTGCATTTGGGGAGGGGGTCCTGCATTTGGGGAGGGGGTCCTG